>DWIE01001201.1:0-11416 GCA_018248235.1 Choaspes benjaminii | reverse complement strand
GTCGATTAGTTTTATAGTGTAGGCAAGCACTAAGGAAGAAGTTTTGGAAATTCAACCCCTTAGGTTGTGAAAAGGGGGATGAAAGTATGTATGAAGCGGGCGAAGCCGTGGGCACTGCGCTCGTATTATTATAAGGTAATGTACGAGTATAATATTATCTTTTCTTTATTTACTTATAACAAAGATTTATGAAAAAATATTTTTATTTTGCTTTACAGTATGAAGTAACAGTACCTACAATCTAATCTAAATGTCTACCATCTACCCGGTGGTGAGTGACTATTGCGACCCATGACATCCGTAACCACAGTACTTAGATTGAAGACGTAGGCCAACGCCATGTGTTCTGCATATGCTCGCTATAACCTTACACCAAAACACATGTCCTGCGAATACTACTGATTCACGGCATAAATCGTCGTGACTCTCAACTCAATTAATTAACTCTGTTCGTTCCGAAAAATAATTCAACATTCATTTGGAATGTGAAAATTGTCTGGTAATTGGAAATTCTTATACGAGCACATTCCCGCTTAAGATGAGTGGGCAATAAATAGATACTCGTTTGCGAATCGTTAAGCTTTTCAATTACATCAAGTTGTTTAGGTCTAATTCTTATTAAGAAATCGCTCTACTGCGAAGGGATTTCCATCGGATTTAATTGCCTAGTAAGGTAAGTTCTTACAAAACACTTTTAAAAAGTATTATGTGACAAAACAATGTAAGAAATTATTCATGTAACCATGTAATGTTGATATTTATACAAATTGTGTACTAAAGTGGACAAATTTTGTAAATTCAAATATTGCTACAAAACAAATAACAGTTGTTTTGTAATATCTCCACTCTTCTTTTGAACAAATTATCTTTACAATTTCATCAGCTTATATTTCGCATGTAGCTTGGAGCGAATTGTCATCATGAATCATATATGATTCACAATTGTTCGAAAAATCGCTACCATTTCCTTTGCCGATACACTAATACACCTCATACGTAACCTGCCAAATAAAAATGTGTTTGGTTCACCGAAAAAGGGATAAGGATGACGTCAAAAAACCAATCCACTCTGGACGCGCAAATGTAATGAAAGTTTTTGTCTATATGTCCATGGTCGTTTTAGTATTTTAGAATAAACGGTAAACGAAAAGTTACACCGGAAAATATTATTATAAAAATGTATCATCGGAAAATTGTTTCTTGGAGTTGGAGAACAAACTGCCGTCACACCATGGTGTTTATTAATTCGAGAATTCGTTTTAAAGAGGATAATAGTAAACAGTCCAATTTATTACAGTTAATAAAAATATGTGTATTTAGATCGAGTGCTTGCCGCGTTGCGTACTTTGTTCATTGAAATTGAACAACATAAACTGCAGGTTTAGTGTGCTGATAATTAATTCATTGTTGTATTTGTGCTAATATTACTAACATCATATACATATAGTAGTAGTAAATACACGGTAATTCGTACTTCAATGTAATGTAATTATCTTGCACATCCATGACGTGTGTGAGACATCAAATACCAAGAACAGACTCAGCCATCACATTTGTTTAATCGCTACGTAAGCAGGTGCCTTGGTAATTCTTCCACTGCCCTACATTATTTGTAGGACATCTACACTCAGTCGATTACCGCCTTTAACTGTATCATTTGGTACAGCTACTCGATGACGTAACGTCAACTAGGGAAAGTCATAAAATACCAATAGCTTTAAATGTATTTTGAGCACATTGGAATGAAATTGAAATACTATTATTATTATGGTTAATATATTACGTATGTATATTCTGGTATAAGAAAGGATAACTGACCAACTGACATATCAATACACAACCCAAACTACTGGCGTTAGGATCGAGAAAATTGCACGTGACTTTTTTAACACTGTATGTGACTACTAAGGAACGAATTCTAGAAACTTAATTCCTAAAGTGGTGAAAAGGGGATGAAAGTTTGTAAGAAAATCCATCATCTTAATAATGAATCTATGAAAATTGGTATTTAAGACAAAACATATAATAAAATATATTCATGACGTAGTTGCGGGCAAATCTCTAGTTGAGCACAAGATTTTACTTTTACCATATTTTTATATTGCAATAATTAATTCCGTGATTTTTTGTAATTATCTTAAAACGGGTCCTTTAATATTATATGGGTATTAAAAAATAAATGTAAAGTTTACGCCTTGCCAGCTTGTGACAATTTCTTTGCTTTTTACGATTTACACTCCTTGTTTAAAGCAATAATAACTAATTTGAATACGTAAAATATGCTTATATAACTATTCTTACACGGATCTACCGAACCTTTCCAGGTATAATGGTGTTCATTCATGTGTAAAAACTGAAACTATTTTTCTTCATGACCTCATAAAATCTCTTAATGTTGATGGTTACACGTCAAAATAAGCTGTCCATTAGCAAATAAAGTTGCGATAAACGATTAATCTGCGGTTATACCATTATTAAGTGGAATCATAAAAAGATACATTACTCTTTAACATAAAAGGTAGGGAGAAAATGTTCTAATTTTACATAACAATAACGAATTTGTTCATTTAGTCATTCGAAATATTAAATTGTATTTATTTTTATGGTTATCTAGTTTAATAATTATATTGTTTGTATTTTAGATTAATATGCACATGACCGTTTTACTACACAAAATAATTTTACTGTTGGCGGCTGAAATAGTGTTACATAAAATAAATTGTATCAAACATAACCTTATGTAATATTATATGTGATGTGTCATTCAGACAATCCCCGTGTTTACTGTCTAAATTCTGTGTCAATCTATAATAGTTTTTGTTATACCGCCCATGTAATCACTTAATGCTTATCGCAAAATGTAACCAATAATTATAATGTTAAAATATAAATATTTATCCACATGTAAACTAAATCTGAATATTCATGCATTGGGATCTTCTGCTCACTTGCTCGTGTAATCCCTTGATTCCATTTACCAACTATTCTTCATTGCATACGCCTACATCGTCTACTCTGTACATCGTCAATCTTAATCCCACGCAATTGAAGAGGGGTGGTAAGAAAGGAAGTCCAATGCTTTTAAAACCGTATAGAAATAGACACGATAATAAAATATATTTAAGGTTTAATACAAATATGTAACATTTATCATTGTTAATATTACAATATTAAAGTGCAAGGTTTTATCAATTCAAATATATTATTTAATCTGCGTCATCAATATGTATCAAACAACACATGCCTCTCTGGATACAAAACAAGTGCAAGGTACGAATATATTCCAGTGACTACATTAAACAACGCTCGAAAGAGTCGGATAAAATGGTCAAGCTGAAATGACAGTAGTGGGACTTTGAAAACGAAATCTATTGTATGGCAAATCCAATGCGTATTCTGCCTGCACGTCGCCAGGTACTGTCGTCAAATCTATCAATGGAGTTGGTGCATCAATGGATGTGAATATAGCGGGAGGAGATTCTGATGGCCCCGCGTATACGGGAAAGAGCCGGGGCTCAACTTCACGCTTGATGGTTTTTGAGTCTGATATTTTAGTCAATTTTTCTTTGGATATTGGGTCTTCTAATTCATCGCTGGGTTCAGCTATGTGTATTCTGTCAACTTTTATTCCTCCTGTATCGAGAGGCCAAGCATTGTGTGCTGGCATCAAGGGTGGAGGTGTCGGTGGCATCAAGGCGGGCGGCGGCCAGTCGTCGTGACTTCGTTTTTGGTAGTGATCGTAGGGGGGGTAGTGGTATAAACCATAGTTTAGCGGACTTGTAGCAATCTGGAACAGAATGCCTGTTAACGGGTTATCCTGCTTTAGATTTAGTAAAGTGCTATACAGCGATATGGTGTTGCTTTATATTACTTTAGTGATGTTAAACATTAGTAAATTTGTATTATTTTATGTTAAAACAAATAAAAAATAAAATTTTAATTACAATAAATTACAAAGTCTGAGATGTTAATAAATAATAAAAATAATCCTGACTATACTTACTAAATACTAATAAATTATTAATAATTAATTTCTTTAACTATCGTAAGTTACAATATACAAAGGCATTTATTATAATAATTAATTGTGTTAATGGTTATATATCATACCTTTCCCCTCTCATGATATGGTTCATAACTAGTGTCTACCTAAAATAAAATGTTAATGCAGTATAAATTAAAATAATAAAAACTATATATTAAGTATAGAAGTGTGTCGGTTGAAAATAATTTAGATGTACATAAAATCTGTGCCCGGTACTCGACGCAACGTGACAAATTAATTAATCGGATATTCATACCCATACTCATGTCGAACAAGGTTACTCTTACGAAAATAATGAAATTCTTATTTATTTGCTGATAAACATATATTTATTACTAGAACGCCTCCATATGTGGCATAATGTTAGTATCAAATTTAGATTGATTTCAAATAAGCATTTGTTATGAGGTAATGCATTAGTAGCTACATGATGTTAGATGGTAAGTAGAATAATAATTGGAACACTAAATATTAATAACTAAATATTATTTTTTTTCGATCATGTTAACAGTCGTCCAATTAAAAATCATCGATGGTAAAATTTGTCTGCAAACATAGGACACATGAGGATACCTACATAGTACCTCATGAGTAGCAACGCACTAGTGACTAACTTCGAGCAAAACGATGGGACTGTTTAGAGTCAGTTACGGTTGTCATGGGCTGCAGTGGTCAATTAACATCAAGTGAACTGCATGCCCATCTGCTACTCTTCTATTTAATAATAAAAAAACTGCTCGTATCTGCCTAATAAACAATATGGTGAACGCTTACTTTTTTCAGACCCTGTATAGATGCGAGTATGAGAGCCATTTTTGCCAGGAGCAGGGCTTTCCCACCGAGGACGGCCAGGAACTGGAATCCCATAGGAACAAGCACCATGCCGATGGAGACGATGCCAAACATCATCATCGTTAGCATGTGATGGCGACGACGTCCACGATATTCAACTGTTAAACATACAACATAACGTTAAAATAATGTGCAGTATTTTTTAAATTAAGTATAATTCATTAAAAGTAGTTAAAGTACTAATAAAATAACTAAAATACGGCTGGTATAACTTTCATTTTCAATTGGACTGGTACCATCATCACACCAGTTTGTGCCGTGAAACAGTAGTGTTTGCACTATATGTATTACGGTGTAAGGGTGTTATAGCAAGCACGTGCATAACACAAAGCGTTCGATCTATGTCCTCATAAGTAGCATCTGTCGTTGCAGATGTCATTACCTGCAGCGCCATTTACTATTAGGTGTGTGGTAGCCTGTGTGTTACTTCATAACAAAAGAAAACATAAACAAATACTATTTGGTAAATATGTAAGAAGTATTTTTCTAGTTCAGGCTATAAATATGACATTTAAAATAAAACAGAAGTCTAAAGATAATTAAAAAGCATCAAAAGGTTATCCTTTCACTGGTATTGTGGGGACTTGTAGGTCTAAGTAAATCTAGTACACGTGTATGGGCGTATGTAGCGAGCAAGGGCACTGGATTAAGTTTCATGTTCATTTTGTTTCAGCGACATACCCTCTGAAAGATTAAAGCGGATTAAAAAGGTCTTCATTACTTTCGAAGCTTGTTAGTTAAATTTTAGCTTTCCATCCAAATGTAACATACGTAGTTGTTGATATTATGATGGCGGATTAAATATTTTAATAAATAACTCTTTAATCTATATTAAATTACATAATAATAGGGTGCGACCGCGGGTACAAACAACATTAGGGTTTATCACTTTAATAAAACAGAATTTTGAATTTTTTAACTTTAAATCATTACCTTTGTTCGTACCTTCATCTAACCTTTTGCTGTCTAGATCAAATTTGATAACATGTGTCCGAAGTACTTTTGCCATGCGGCGTAGAGCAAGTGTTCTCCATTCTCCTTCATCAAGCTCTTTATCTGTCCATGAACTGTAAAATGATAGAGAAAAGCGTTCTTAAAGAAGTTGTAATAATGTGTGATTTCGGTGTAAAAAGCACACTAAGGTAAAGATACATTAATACGTGCCTAATACCGCAGTACACAGTTTTAATATGTAATATTAAAAAGTGAATCGAAATGTATCTAGACTACGTAGGTCCTCGTTGGTACCTTACTGTGGCTGTCAGCTGTGAATGTCTAGTATTTAATTAGAAGAAGAGAGATATAATGCATCCAGTGTCCGGTCAAAATTACAGTAAAATAAATCTACAATTGATCTTTTAATATGTTGCCTGATGACAAATGTTTCTCTCAGCTCGTTTATCGTAGTGAAGAAAGAGATCCATAATTATCCACAAATGGATCCATAAGAGATTTTCCAACTTTATTTTCTATGGAAATTAGAGTAGCAAATGGGCATGCAGTTCACCTGATGTTAAGTGACCATTGCAGGCCATGACAACAGACTCTAAACAGATCCATCGTTCTGTTCAAACTTGGTCACAAGTGAGTACTCTTTAGAGCTAAGTTAGTCGCCTCATGTATACTGCCAGCTGCCACACCCTTCAAGCTGACACACAACTCATAAGAGCTATTTCACAGCAGAAATAGGTGTGGCGGTGGAACTCAGCCGGGCGAACCTGGACAGATTCTACCACCTATAAACTTATTATAACTATAATGTAGGTAACACCCGTTTCTATTGTTAAGCAATTTTTGTGAGTTGCGTTTCAGTTCGAAGGGCACAGATAGATGAACATAGCCCTTAATAGTATCAACGCACTTGTAACACACTTTGAACTGAACGATGGGTCTATTTAAAGTTAGTTACGGGTGGTTGTCATGAATGTAGCTCACTTAACATCAGCTGAACTACATGCCCATGTCAATGCATGCTACTGTCACTGACTTGTCATGGTATGATGCTCATAAGAAACGGTATCTTACATTATGAATGCAGTTAAAATCAATTCTTTGAATGAAATACATTATTAAGCTTAAAGCACTTTAAGAATAAGTCACTTTTCAAAGTGTAAATAAAGTTTAAAAATGGCAGTGACTAGAAATTTTATGACTTTAAGATCATGGAATAAAATCGCAAAACAATTTTGAGATTTCATTAAAAAGTATTTCTCCTTTGTAAATAACGTGAGAATGTCCTATCTTCAATATCGTTCAATGTACAAATAAGAAAAAGGCGGCTTATTGGCTTTACAACTTATTGGCTTACATTACGATGGAAGTTACAAGTATGTTAGATATAACATATTAAGAATCGATGGCAAGTATCATTCCATAAGTCTGATTGAATTTAATTGAAATAGGAAAAAACATAACTCATGCCTATATATGCCCGAAGGTGCAGGCAGAGGTGAACATCACCCACATTTCGCGGGTTATGTTTAGATCCCAACGTAATGGTGGCATGCCTATTGATAGTTACCGGGCACATCTCCAAACTTCGGGTTACTTACTGAGATTTTTTTATTGATATAAATTATGTAAAATATAACTATATTGCTTACATTCCATTATACTCAATTGTCACCATAAACCTTATTGAATTCCTACGTCAGTAAATCCTTGTTTATTATTATTTCGCCACCGTTCTGAAACTGGAGCGTGTGTTTACGCAACTTCACTTGAAACTCGATGCGACGTTGACGAATTATCTGACGGTCAGTGACCCGCGCACTCGTCGAGCGAAGTTCGGATTAAATGGGAAATTGTTTTTGTGAACGATTTTTATTCCAAGTATTCATATTATTGGAAGTCATAATAATACATAATTTTTATTGGAAGCTTTTCATAGTACGATGTAGGTGTGTATTTTGAACATATTTACATCACTTGAGAAACCCGATCGTAATGTGTTCACAACAACAGAAAAGCGCCCTTTAATTTGGCATAAGATCCTAAGGCGTAGGTTGTTCTCTCAATCATGTTTATTTTTAGAATCCTCGAGCGGCAAAAAATTATAGAAAAATAATATCGGTAATTCATCGCAATATTTAACTAAATATATTTTGATAAATGGCGATTAAAATGTCCAATAAAAACACTGTGGGAGTAACGGTCCGTTACCGGTTGTTTTTAAACTAGGAACGAGTGTAAATAAGTTCCATTATAACATGGCGATTTCAAATTAAACGAGAGTACCAATTAACATGCAATGACGACTAGTATCATTGTCGTCGCTTGTATGTGTCGTTACCACTTATCTTGCTACATATTTCACAGCATTCTTGTAATAAATTCATTTGCTGCGTTATAATTATGGAAATGTCTACTTTATATACACACTTTGACCTCAAAAGCGTTCACAATAGCTGAGCTGTGATAGTTATTTGGAACTTACCTAGTATCGTTTTCGAGCATAATGTTGCCAGAACGGTCGACCATCTCAAATCTGACTAGGTTAACTCCGCCAGCTATGGGCACGACGTCGGGGTTAAGAGAGCGATCGAGAGCCCGTAATGTCTTCCGTTTCATGCACCTCACAAACTTAGGGAAGTACTCCTTGTGATCGATAACGTCTTTTACATCCACCAGCTGGAAAATAGTGGTTATAAAATGTTTGTTTAGGTAATATTCCTGGAGATAAAAATATTGATAGGGAGGTTACTACATTTATCTGACATTACCAAGTTATTGAATATTATATAATTAATGAATATTAGAAAATATAAAAATAAAAATAGTAAATTGCTTATTTAAAAATCAGCTTGGATATTTACCCAATAACAGTATAATGTAATGTAATCTTTAAACAATACTATATTTTGTAGTATTAATACATAATGAGAATCTGTTCAAATTGTGTAGCTGTAACTAATATATTTTTTGAAGATTTCAACTGCAGAATTTCTACTTATTCGACTTCGAAGTATTTAGGAAAAGGTCAAAGAAGAAGCTGAATCCGCAATCTTTTATTGAGCATTGCTTACACCAAACAAAATTACTGTGTCAGCCTCGTTTTAACTTGAGGCAAAATTGTTTTTTTAACTAAGTAATAAAGCGACCCGCTGACGTGGGAAGCCTGATATTCTCAGAAATACGTTGGGTAAAGTATACCTGGCACGCGACAAACGTACAAGAACCTTGTTTATATTTGAATGTTTAGGTGCCTTATTCTCCCAACAAAACTTTAGTACAAACAAATTTAGTTCACAGTTTAATTACTCTATTTGTTTCATTCGTCTTTTTAAAGTTTTTATACATACCTACCGCTGGTGGCACTTTCATTACATTTGCTTGGCAAAAAATCCAGTAGACATCACTATTTCCAAATTTTTGTTGATGGTAATTTCGAAGTAGAATCATAAATCAAATTATATTCACTAACCAAGATACGTATATCCAAATGATACTTTATTTATAAAACTCTTTCCTATTTTGAATATTAGTAGTAATCATAATATCTATATATTACTAACTATGTAGTATTATTTATAGCTCAAAAACTATATAATACAGACTTGCCTGTATTTTAATCATGTTTCCTTAATGTAAACAAAGCTTTTGAAGTAGCGTAACTACAATCGACAAGCTTTGAAAGAAAGATTAGGCTCTCGCGTAATTTCCTTTTGCATTAGTGGAAGCGTCCGATGTTGGGAAAGCAGATTATTGAGATGCTGAGCGGGGATTAACTAGCTTATATAAGATATCAGTACACAGCGGACGGTGCTTCAAACCGTAAATCATTCCTAGTACTTTGTATATGAGGTAGTTTTTTTAAGTAGGGTATTAGGGTAACATAACGACCTGCAGTACACTTGATATTGATTGACCATAACCGACGTATCTTGTGTATGCCGGCTCGCACACCCTTCAAGCTGAAACATAACTCAGAAGAGCTGTTCCATAATAGAAATAGGTGAGGTGGTGGTACTCACCCGAGGAATCCTGCCACCGCAAAAAAATCCACGAGTCAAAACTACTAAAACTTTTCCATAGCGTTATGTTTTTGTTCATATTATATAGGATTACTGAAATACTTTGCCATTCGCTTCTAATCCTCGTGAAGGATACGAAGGCGTACCTAATGTACTGGATAAGAAGTAGATTCAATTATTCTTGTCAATAAAACCACTGGGTAAGTTAAATAGCGACAATACGAATACGACCATTTTTAGGCTGCCTTACTACTCGTATCTATTACAACCACTTTCTTGAGAATGTAAAGGCTAAATATAATAAACTGCTAGAGTGATCGCTATTGGTTGGTTGGTGATCCAACATACAACATACAACCAGCAGGCGCTCGGCTGTGTATATATGTATATCTGATTTTATATTGACAGATAGCTAACATATAGAACGGTAGGATTTTCTAAATTTATGTTATGAAGTAGCACACAGGCATTCAGTCTACCTGCTGGTAACTAGCTACTGCAGCCCATGACATCTGTGATCACAGATGCGGTGCTACTCTGAGGACATAGATAGAACGCCTCGTGTTCTGCGTATGCTGACTTACACTGAAACACAAGTAGTGCGGACACGGCACAAATGGGTGTGACGGTGGTACCGACCCAGTCGAACATATTCATCTTCTACCACCCGTTTCTTTATTCCAGATACGAAACAAATTAGAAAAATTCGTCACGCCGCGGGAATCGAACCCGCGACCACACGTTTCGCAAAGCGATTCATCACTGGGGGCCGTCAAGTTCTTTGCAGTTATCACTAAATGTCAGGAAAACATCTGCTAATCGAATCCCAAAACTTCCAATTACTTGAGTTGTGAAAAAAAGAGCTATTCCGTGAACTTACAAAGCAAACATATTATTAATAGTCCTTAGTCTTCGCATAAACTTAGTGCAAACTTAGGATTTATAGAGTTGCTTTTTATTCTATAGACGGTAAAACTGCTTACTAGACTCTCTGTAAATATTATTATGATATCGCTGGTGTACAAGAAAATTTAAATATTTACTTGTCAACATCGTGAATAAACTTTGTATGCCTGTTATGAGAAAATATATGAAATTTTACATACCTAACGTTTTACAGACAGATTTATGAATCATTTAATATATTTTCGTATTCATATAAATGTATAGTTGTTACTAAATTTGCCTTAGTCGGTTATTAAAATAATGTTTCGTCGTTTTAAGAAGTTGTTTATGTACACTTATGACCAGAAAAGACCGAATTTAAGCTAGATTGAGTGGATTCTAGGCAGAATTCAAATCAAAAATCAACATGTGTTTGCCCCACTAATTCGATTTTTTATAACAAATACTTGATTATTCTATTATTATTATTTACGCGTGGTAGAACACGAATATTTTCGACTGGGTCGGTACCACCGTCACACC
The DNA here is from genome assembly GCA_018248235.1 of Choaspes benjaminii. Taxonomy (NCBI): domain Eukaryota; kingdom Metazoa; phylum Arthropoda; class Insecta; order Lepidoptera; family Hesperiidae; genus Choaspes; species Choaspes benjaminii. The sequence continues at coordinate 118 of DWIE01001201.1, read as the reverse complement.
TATTTGTGCTGTTAAAGAGTATTGTTCGCATTACTTCTGTTTCGGTATAAGGGTGTGATAGCCAGTATAAGCAGATCACGAGGCGTCCGCTCTATGTCTTGAAGAGTAGCACCGCATC
>DWIE01001200.1:0-11417 GCA_018248235.1 Choaspes benjaminii | reverse complement strand
TTACAATTTTAGTTTTTGAGTACATAATTTGAGACCTTGTCGGTATTGCAATATAAAATTATACAGATCAGTTATGTCCAATTAAATGTGGTTCTATTTTACAATTTAGAAGTTTGACGGGGGAACTTAACACCATACTCCCTCCATTTCAAAAAAGTCGTTTACACTATAAAAGCATTCTTTTATTATATAAATAACATATCCTTTTTCCTTTACCAAGGTGGAAACCTTGTGCCGAAGTTTTTTAAATAGTATTTGCATTATACATAATACAGTACATCTAAAACTTATGATTTATATATAAGTCACAAACAAACAAACACATTAGCGTAATAACAAATCGTCGATTGTCATGATCTACAAAGTTTAAATATAAATCTTGCCTTTTATTTTTAAATCTTGTTCTTTCACTTTTCAAAGCGAAATCTGCTACTGAAATATTCAGCGGAGACAGGGAGACAATAAATTCAATTTATATTTGCGATTCGCCAAAGGTCCGCGAAGGAAATTAAATCATTCCGAGATTTGGGTAAATGTCGCCGGAATTCTATTGAAATTTTTTGGCTAATAAAGATGTATTGCTACAAACGTAATTGGGTTAATTGATTTTTTAAGATGAATTAAATTTCAGTACAGCCTCTGGAATTAAAGAAATACGACATATAAAACGACAGCAAGTTTTGTAAGCTTCACAGAAAATATTTATATGCAACAAATTTTGAACGCGACCTGCGGATTTATAATAAAGCATTGGGACATGTTAAAACACAAATAATAATATACATATGGTATTGCAAAAAATACACTACGAGTCTAATACATTTGTTATATGTAATTAGTTTTACACATTTGTTATACTACAGTTTACAAAAAACAGAAATACAATTTGAGTGTTCAAAGCAAACGCCTATTTTGAATCTGAATTGTGTCTTTGATATTTTTTTCAGGGAATATGTAACTGAAAATGTTGCGGCAAAAATATAAAACAGCTAGAGGTAATAGCAGAAAACTAGTTTTAGCTCCAATGTGAAGCGGTTCTATGAATTATATGAGTTTTCTCGTCGTTCTTATTAAAATTGTAAGCTCAGAGAAGCATTCCTTTTTTTTTGTATTCTAAAAGTGGATATGGCTTAAAAAGGACGACTGAAACATTTGAAAATACAATACAGTATAAAAAAATAAGATATTAAAAGTCTACTTATTCATAATAATAAAATAATATAACCTTTCTTTATTACCCAATATTCAAATTAGTTTTTAATTTTTATTTTATATAAAATTTAAAAACTAATTATATATGTTAACTTTTACCCTATCCTGAGGTCTATAGAGAAATGTCAAAACTCGCACGTCACTTAGAACGTCGTCGAATCTGCTTAAAAAGATATTCTCTTTTTTTACTTAATAATACACTTTAGTGTTATTATTAGAACCCATTATTGTTAATAATATCTGTGATGTGGCATACAAAATTTTCTTTTTCCGGTTCCCTAATTTTATCAAATTAAAGTATTGAGTGATTGACGACGTCAACGTGGAATGTGTTGTGCCATAGTGAATAGGACCCCTGTTGCGGCCTGTATTTTTTTATGTTATGAAGTAGCACACGGGGTTGCAGTCAGTCTACTACTAGCTACTGAAACACATGACATTTGTAATCTTAGATGCGGTGCTACCCTTGAGGACATAGATCAAATTCCTTGTGTACTGCGTATACTGGCTATCACACCTTTACACCGAAACACAAGTAGTGCGAACGCTACTGTTTCACTGTACAAATAGGTGTGACTGTGGTGGCGACTCAAGCGAACATGAAAGTTCTACCACCCGTAAGGTTTCCAAATATGAATCAAATTAGTTTTATTTATTAACATCCCATAAGATATTTATGACCGTATATGTATTTTTTTAAATTGATATTTCATTGATATTTAACCCCAAATTGTATAACAACTATCAGTTCAATCTATCGCACGTCGTTGTTATTTAGTTATATATTAATATCTCTGCAACTTATAAAATAATAGATTAAGCTTAAGGTTATTTCTTGCGCTAATGCAGCTTAATACTTTATCGAATTAAAACTTCGTGTATAAAAATTAGTAAAGAGGGAATATTTTAAAAGTTAGTAAAATTCGAACGCGGCAGCGTTCATTACTAGTTCGATAATCGGTCGGAAGTGTGCGATGCATAATCAAGTAGTCGAGTCTGGGGCCGCAGGGGGTCTAAGGGGAGGAGGGGATCGTGAGGGGTTAGTCGTAAAACTATTACGGCAACGTTCTAGCGGTGCACTACGTCGGCTTCATTAATCGGCCATCCTATGAAGCTATCCACCGTTATTATGATATGACGGTAGGCCGACGCAACTCAGTACGTGCCATAGCTGTCGCTGGAAACACGAATCTTCTTGGCACCGCTCTCAGAAAGGAAACGACTTACGTACGGTATGGGTTCTGACTATCTTTACTGCGTTTTAAAGAACATATTTTTACGAATACGTGCGATACTTCCAAGTTTTAGCGCGTTTAAAATCTGCTTTAGCGTTTCTGAAGTTTTTAACTTGATAAAGTCGCTTTTATTGGTACCAGTTGCTTTAGTTTTAGTTTGTCGAGGTCCCGAAAAGATTTTCCATTTTTGGAACAGAAATTTTGGAAGCTGAATTTGTTTTTGTAATATTTACATATCAAAATCGATATATGTTACAGAATTCATTAGAACGTGTAGATTAAACGTATTTGCTAACATATCTCACGTTTAATTCCATTAAACCAACGGGTAAACTATATCGGAACTATTTTGATTAAATCGTAGAAATGTACGGACAGTGTAGAGAGTAATCGAAAGATCGGGTTATATTCCGTCAGTGGAATAGCAATCTTCATGAGTGCTAAAGTTGTTGAAGCGATCGGGACGAGTGGCGAGCCAACAATACAGATCCTGGTGCATAAATCTCCTCTAGTGTTACTACAACGCCATAGAAACGAATATTAACTATTAATATTCGAATATTAAATTTACACTCACAAGTACTTAACTTCACAAGACAACGTGTTATAAGCTCGAAAATCTGGTTACAACCTACCAGCGGAATTGCTATCTTCATGAGAAGTTGTTGCAGCGATCAGGGCAAGGCTAGATAACAATACCGTCCCTAGTGCGTTGATATACTTCATTGGGTTAAGCTACGTGCTCATAACTTTAGTACAAACAATTACTGCGACCATATTTTGTCACTATATATATGCATATAAACTTGACTGTAAATATGTGCAGACTAAAAGTTTCTAAAATAAAAAAGAATCCAGGGATCTATTTAAAAACATAAGAACAATCATTATAATAACTTTAAATCACTCGTGTGTGACTCATGGCTCGAATTTTGTAGTTCTTTAAAGTTATACCGAATATTCTGTTGAAATATGGCCGGACAGGTCAGTGTGCACGAAACCTAACCCTCGCGTTGAACCGAACCAGATTGAGTCGGTCTAACAAGACCACCCCTGTACGTACTGTTGCATTCGCTGCACTACGCCACTCACTCTTATAGCCTATTTGGTTAAATTTACCAGTGAATCTCGTACCGTAAGTGGATCGTAAGCGCACTACCGATTTCGCCAAATAACGACTGCGTCGTTCCAACCAACCGAGAGGCAGAACTGTTCTATTCAATATTAAGGTTACACAGGGGTAAAACATTCGTGATTCCTGCGAAAAGTGCAACATGATTATTCTCACATTCGTAAGTTTCTGTCTTTGCTGAAAAATATATAAGACCATTAAATTGTGTTTGAAAATTATAATTTTGATTACAATTTTTCATGCTTTCATATAATGTTTCGAGCCTTATTATTCCTTAGAATTATTTTCAGTGCAACTTTCGAGTTTGTCGCTACTTTTTGCTCAGTTACAAATACATTGTCTTCCAAGCTTCACATGGCAATTGGAAAAAGCATTAATTACCTAAAGCTTCAAACGGCATATTTTACTAGTACATTATATAGGTATCTTCGTACCATAATTCAAACCCAATGCATTTAATATTAGAAATGAAAAAACTTACATATAAAAGAAACTTGAAGCTTCAACTGCTGAACTTTTGTTTGCTCGGAGTTGGATCCCTTCATAATTTATTTAGTAGGCTATGCAGGTAGAATGCATTGAAATATTTAAAAAGGATAGATTGAATAGAGGTCTATTGAAAGCTGAAGGAAAGATGCGACGTGCGCGTACATTCTAGAGCGACGGATTATTTTATTCGGACATGCTGTTCGCGGTGTGCCAAGGATTAAACGTTGCAGTTTTGGGCACGAACAAATAGATACCATTACACATGGCTGCCTGATTGATTCTCGCGTCAAAATCCAAAAGGTTCCGCTTTGTACCAGTCAGGGACTTTGTTTCATGTTATATTGGGTAAGCGTCACCAGTCTTACCTAAATTCGGCATTGACAGCGATGACAAGTGATATAGGATTATATGATAAAAGAATATTTTTGCGTTGAATTGTTCGCTATAATATTTTCTAACGAAACGTAGATAGCCGTAGATTAAAATGCTCGCCATTTTAGGAAATAATTCATTTCATAAAGCTGTATATTTTAAGACAAATAATTTGATAATTCGGGTTCTTACGCATAATTCTTACAATTATGTCAGCAGCAACATTTTTCAGTGCAAATTATGGAATCCACAAGTGTGTATCACGATATATGCATCATCTAAAAGTTTTAAAACAATTTTTACCAAAACGTAATCATTCAACTAACCAGCATTAACCTATTTGCAATTCTACTGATAGTGCAAATGTCCATTGGCTAAGGATATTGTTCCTAATGCCAACGGCTGTGCATTTTACTATAAACAATTAATTAATGAAAACAATAATTGACTGGATTTATGACTGGAAAAATCTCAGTTAGTAGGCCAAAGTTTGGAAATATGCCCAGTAAATCGCCACCTATTCCATGGGGCGTAAAGATGTCTGGTGAAACGTTGGTGATATTACGGATAAATTCAGGCGTGATTTATGTTTCATAATAATAATTTGTGTTAGATGTACCTATATAATAAAGAGTAAAGCTTTTGCGAGCATTTTAATGCTTACCAGTGAAGGTTCGAGTAATGTTTTGAAATATTTCTTACATAAATGTTCAGAACAAAACTAATGTAATGGATAACAAAATTCGCAATTCAAAAATCTCTTCAGAGAATTAGAATTTTGCCGCATTGTTCGTCTGGATTGGCTATGCATAAGAAATACACGATCTAAGAATTGACTGTTCAATTCAATTCTTTTTCACAATTCGCGCACCTAAGGTATTTTAGTAAAGTAGCTATGGAGAAATGCCAATAAAAACTTGTTAATTTCACTAGTGGCTCGTACAAAATGAAGGCTTGGACTCATACATCCTCCTCATGTATTATTTATAACGGTATGTATAAGCAATCCTACCATTCGAAGTCTAGACGCAGTGTGAATGAGATGAAATGAAATATCGACTCCACACAAACCGATTTTCAGATTTTTATTGGAATTTTTAAGTCAGATCTCCTCAATATCTCCTTTATAATGCGTCATTCTGATTTTAAATTGCGTTGGGGTGCTAAAAGTCTGTTCAAGATCTTGAAGAATTTTTCTTTTTATACGTTCTTACGCGATGAAATAGGAAGGAGTGTGAAGTGCAGTATAAGTGAGCGCTAGCAAGTCGAGTGAGGGTTGTTTAGGATTTTGTTTTATTCCCTTCGCAATATATTTTCTCAGGAACACATATACAATTCAACGTTTGACCCGCTAATAAATATCGAGGGTACAAACATGTATTCTGCAACAAAAACTGTCGCATTGGGTAACGGGGGTCGCCGAAAGCTTGGATATTTCTTAAAACTGTACACCAGATTGCCGTAAATATATCACGGGTGTCACCGCGTAGCTACGTGCGCTCACCTCGCGTCGCGTCCTATCAGCCCCGTAAAACAGAACCGAACAGTCTTTCATCGTCTATGTCGTAATTTTTACACGAAGGTGGTACGAACATTTTTTGCTTCGGCGAGTACGGAAATCGTTCTTTTATGTAGCAATTTTGTTACTGATATCATTTACCAGGCAAATATTTTTACTTCGAAAACACGATAAAGCGTATGAAATGTTTTATCTGGTTATAGAAACTCCTATATAAATATCACGTTACACAAAACGTACAATAAGAACTAGGGAACAATGTATTGTTAGTCACCCACTTTGAATAACAACTTCTTATTTCTTACTTGAAGTAAATGCTTTTCATTACCGGTCATGAGCTCTTTGGTTAGTATAAAAAACGTATAAGTATTCAGTTCTAGGTACTATAATAATGACGCAAAATTCTAGGATTAACATAGTAGGTTACTTCTTCTGTGTCCTATATTTTCTTTGTCACGTAATTTTGGTCTCGGAAAATCGGACGTCGTTTTAAGCAAAGGTTTTTCTTTAAAACCCTGGTTACATTTTCGTGAGTATACGAGTAAATCTTGCATGTCACTACTTTGCTATGGGCATCATAATATACAGGTTTGGTCAAGTTATTCCCTGTAATTTTGTAATTTCGTAGGTACTTAATTTAACGTGTATTATTTTAATCCCCGTTTTTTTGTGTTGCCGGCTATATACATATTTTATGTGGGGATTTGCTTTTGATTTTATATTTACGATTTTTAATTTTGCATATACGTGATATGCATTATACGAGTAGCCACACATGCAATACCACTTCTGAGGTAGAAGATCGAACGCCACTTGTATAAGTGTAAAAAGTTCTAAAGGTCAAAACAAGAAACAAACAAGAATCAGATCAGAATAAGTACGATGACGACGTCTAGTAATTAAACATTTTTAATTGCATAAGTTTACTGTTACGTCTGCAAGAAGAATAGATCCATTCAAGTTTTGCCCGCAATATTATTATTCGTTATCCGTAGTAAGCTTCTTCGTTCTTAGTGATGAGTTTGAAGGAAACAAAAGTCCAATACTTCATGTAATATAAAATTAATTTTGTGAAAAGATTCGCTTGCGCTACCTTCGAGGGGATCTTGACTAGAATATATGATTACGTGTCATAAGTTTTATGCCTCGAGAGTTTCAAAGTAAATTCAAACATCCATCGATAAATCTTGGCGACGCTTGGAACGATTTCATTTTCGAATTTCAGGAGCGATTGCCTCCACTGTTAAAGTTTGCCTGAAAAATGTTCGCGGACGATTGACTCGGTATAAACGGAAATAAAAAGTTTGTGTTAGAGCAATAGAGTTGTACATTGCGCATATAAAGAGAAAGCTCAGAAAAGGATCGCAACTTAAAACGCTCCTGGATTTTTCCGGACTTAAAATGTGACTCAGTTTTAACACCAACTGCCTGTTATAAAACTTAGTCTGCCAACAATAAATCCGCACTCGTCTTTACAGCCTTTAAAAGTTAACTTGGCTATCATAAAGTCAACGTGTAAAAATATTTGAAAAATACTAAGTGAAATGTTAACGTGAAGGTCGGTTCAAACAAACTAATTTGCCACAGCAGTGAGCATAAACACGAAATTCATGGCGCACAAGTTTAATTCAGTTAGGCTAGTGTGGCGTGAGCTGCGTTCCGCATTATCATTACTAAACAGCTTTTATTATTCCACGATATTTGGCTAGAGGGGCCTCACACGCCCGCTAATGGAATAAAAAGTAAGGTTACAAAGTAAAAAGATACAGAGCACCTCCCGTGGCGGCGCTTCGTGCGAATTTCAACTGAAAATTTTATACGTTCAATCTATTTTGAGCGCCTTTATACTGTGTCTCGCGATCCCGCCTTCGCGCAAAAGAGTTTCGTTTTCAATTATTGCCCACTTGTGGAACGGGATTCGATGGAAAAACAAAAACCTAAGAGCTAGAAATGATATTTTATAGACAAGCCGCTTTATACGATGTTTACTGCACCTCGATTTGTTCTCGGGCAAGATCTGTGATGTTCAAAGAAAATTATTGACGGAACGTGCCCGGGTAGTTGCTCCCGGAGAGAGGGTGGATAGCGGACTGAACAACTTGAGCTTTTGTTACTATTCAATTGTAAATAACTGTTATTTTGATATCTCAAGTATAAATTAAACTGATTGCGCCATTTAAATATAAATCACTCGTTTTAAAGAAACACATTTTGGAGACTATAAAAATTATATAGCTCCTCGTAACTTTAAGTCGTGCAAAGCTGTGAGAGAATTAAAATTCCAGCGACGAAATGAGGTCTATCAGATAAACGTATTAGCTTTACGTTCGTCAGGAAAATTCTTTAAGAAAAATGTTCCTTCTGATTCTACTTAATGAGTGTCATTATGAATGCTTGATAATAAAGTTTTACACCTCATGCACTAAAATGTGTTTGAATTTTGCGTAATACTTCAAATTAATAGTTGCACTATACTAAATCTTTTGCTTCGAGATTAACTATTTTCTATATTTAAACAATAAACATCATGAGCTTATCTATATAATTATTGAGAAGATAATAGGGCGCACTAGATATAGACGTATAAACAAAACAAGATAACAAAAGTTATGCTTATAAAATCTAATGAATGTGAACATTATTAGTTCTTACTTTCGATGGTTAGTTTAAACAATGAGAGAGTAATAAAGCGACAAATTATTATGCCGCCTTGGAGTTGTTGTAAAGTGTTAGTCGCGAACGGTGGTGTACTGATAGCGATAAATTCCACCTACAAGTTGTTGTCTAGTGTTAGTCGCGAACGGGTAGCGTGGTAACTGCGACAAATGCGGCCTATATTTCACCCTTGTAACTTACAGTGCCACAAAATATGCTAAAACGTTTGAGTGAAGGAAAAACCGACCGTTCGTACTAACGTTTTTTTTTTCATTTACTTATCTGAATATGAATTTCAAATGTTTTCGCTGTGTTCACAAAAAATATACACGCAAGTTTACAATGATTATAATGTGGATAAAATTCATTTTATTATATATCATTCATTTATATATTGATCGTGACGTCATCTGCGTGGGTAATAAAAAAATTCGAATATCAAGTTTGATTCAAAAGCAAAAAGCATTTTAGCAATGAGTCTTTAAAACTTATATACTCCTAAAGTACATGTATCACATTTTAAACAATTTGAATTATCTGGTATATTGTAAAATGCCATTTTTGAGATCCTCTATAGATATATATACAAACAAGTGTTGCAGCGAGTAATATCAAGCAATTGCTGTTTACTGTTACATGTACAGGGGTAGAGCGCCACGACATCGACAAATGCTCTCTACAAGTCACCCCTGCGGTGTTCTGTGCACCGTTGATGTCAGCAGAATCTAACAAAGTACTTCGTACGCAAAGTTGTTTCTAAATATAAATTGTATTTCTCACAAATACTACTGGTAACATCAAAAAAATTGTATCAGATCATTATAATCACGAAAAAAAGAATGCACACTGAAAAATCTGTTTTTAATTAACTTGTGTAAAAAGCTGTGACTCTTGCTAATTTAAAGGAGGCTTAATACGAGTATAAGGAGTTTGAAATAGAAAAGTGTAAACAAAATTTTTGTTTAAAATATTCCCCGTTACAACCCTGAACGTGACCAAATGTTTTGATTTTACGACAGAAAATAAGCGTCCATTTTTACGGCAGAGAAAAATGTAAAGCGGCGAATTCCTTAACATAAAAAGCATATTTTCATACTTAAATTATGAAATACAAATACTCACATGAAATCTGCATAAATTTCACTTATCGTGTGTAATGTTTATGTTTGCGGCTATCGCTACCTAATATTTATGTAAATGCAGCAACCCTTTAGCGTAAATTATTTCCAGCGTTTGTTAGTGAATCGCATTATACGGTAACTTTCATTAGAGCAATGCACGCCGTGTACATTTTTTGTGGGATTACAAATTTCGTACATGCTACCGTCATACAATCTAGAGGCGATGTTTATGCTAAGCGTGCGTACACAGACAGAGGTACGTAGATCGAGTAGAGTTCACGAGACGCACAACTCAATTATGTGGAGTCTGAGTTCGAAAGCCTCTCCAGATAATGGATGGAATTCCACCTTCTTTATCTGACTATAGACAAACTAGGAGCTTGAACATTTTTTTAGAGTTGCATGTTTGATCATATGTACATTTTATTTTAAGTTATTATATGGTTTATATTTTACATATAAAATTTTAAATTAAAATTATTTTTCATTTGTTATAAGTGTCTACGTGTGATTTTGGTTTGACTTTAAGTGTAATGCCAGATGGTTCATAGTACATGTGTATTGTAATTTTAATAATATTCAGTATATTGGTGCAACTAATATATAAATAAATTTCGTTTTTAAATAGCTATTAGGCATATCAGGATAGTAGTGTGACTTTCTTTGAGACATAATTGTTTCTGGACGTAGTATTTTCTCTTATAAGTATCTCTCCCACTAATTAATATGTAATAATAGATTATATAGATAATAATAGATTGTATAGTATATAGTATAACAGAAGTTACGATATTTCACGATTTATTATTATATTACGTAAATAAATATATTAGTGTGGTTAAAACGCCACGCAGTCCATAGCACAAACTCGGTCGTAGATAAAGATTTCCACTGTAAAAATACGAATTTAACGTACCTCTAGATATTAGGTATTCTAGTTGCGGGAACACGCTAAAACGTAAACTTCGACAGCCATAAAATGTACCTCTTACCGAAACATCAACATTACATGCAAATCACGAAATGCCGTTCTCAACAAGTGCATACAATTTGCGATTCCATCCCATTCCGATCACAGAGGAAGAGTGCAAGTTAAGCCGAAAACAGCCCGCAGCCACACAAAGCTTTGTATGGAAGAAATGCGGAGTGCGAGAGCACTGCCTGCGTCCTGTAATTTGCAGTTGACAACGCTTCCACGTTGCGTCAGGTTTTAGTTATACGCTTTCGAAAATGCCGCGATCGAAACATTTTTGTACCAAGTTCGCGTAGATCGATACAAATCTGATGCGAAAAATCTAAAAACAGTATTAAAGCCTTCTGCTTTTTTTTCGAAAATAACTATGAACACTATATGCGTGCAAGATTTGAAAATTTAGTGTGGTTTATTTAATCCAGATTTATTCAAACTATCGAACAAAATCCTAAAACAATGTAACCCGTATATGCATGTATCGAAACATACGATTCTATCCGTTGTTGGTGATATACTAGTGAGAACGTCTTTATATGTTATGATAAATATGTTTACAGAGGTAATTCCCGTTAAAATGACATATTCAATAGATTCTGTGCTTACATACTAAGTAAAAAGTTAAGTATACTTAGTATAGTACTTTTGCTCCTAATACAATTATATCGACTGCTTATTTCACTTACCTAGATATATATCTATATACGCGTAT
>DWIE01001199.1:0-11427 GCA_018248235.1 Choaspes benjaminii | reverse complement strand
AATAATTAGATTACACTTAGCTAAATGCAAAATAGTATTAAATAATATAATAATTATCTTCAAAGTTCTTCTTGCGTAAGTTTATATATAGATCAGATCATATGATCTGAATTAAAGTTTCAATTTGTGTTGCCTATGTTTCTGAAGTTTTGGTTAATCCATCAATGAAAACTGTTTTGAATTCCATCAAAGAGATTTGATATGTGAGAAATCTATTGAGATTTGTTTTTATTTTTTGCTGGACAAACACATTAACAGGATATACAGTTTTATGATATTGAACATACATATTCATCTCCAGACAGACTAGTAATGTTTAATTAGAGCAGGAACATTTTAGTGCCTACATTTCCTTGAACATTGTAAAATCTGAGTTAAATACAATAATGCGTTACATAGTACTTTTTAAATAAATCAATATAATGGTAACATAGGTCTTAAAAGTGACAACTACTTTGGTGTTGTAAATTTCCATAGACTTAACAGTAAACACCTCGTCATCATGCATCAGGTCATCTGCTTGTGTCTGTCCCATTTTATTATTTAAAACAGCTCGCTAGTTATTTTGCCCCCTGAGGTATTGGATATCCGTATCCACACACACTCCACAGTTGTGGATACCTGAGAGAAAAACAGATCTATATCCATTATTTTTTGGCAGATCATTACAGATCTAATTAAATTAATTGATGTATTCCAAATACTATCTGTAATTTAGTTGATACTTTTCTTAGCAGAGAGAAGGGTTTTAACAATAAGTCATACGTTTGAGAGGGCTTTATCTTAGGGTATTTTTTAAAGAAGTTGTGTCTTTCCTTACAAGAATATCACATCACAAATTTTACACTTGGTACATTCATTCATCATTTGCCATCATAATATATATGTTCATATTACACTACTTAGCTTTTTTGTAGACTGTTTGCTAACTTTTTACTGAATTACTATTGTAAACTAAATTCAAAAGTAAGCTATGCTGTTCTGAATTAAATTAGAGTAAAGAAATCCAAAATTGTTATTTGACATACTAAAGGAGCCAGTGTCAGTGTGAGCACAGAATACCATACATTCCCATTAAATTATGAATTGTTTAAGGTGCTGCAGCAGCTCATCTGGTTGTAAGGATTGTCTGGCTAGGGCTGTGCAGTAGTCTTAGGGATGTGTAACATCCGTATCATACTAAACTACAAACCTGGATGGGATATCTTGCCTGACAGACACAAAAATCTTTAAAATGATAGTATTGATGTCAATGATTCATAACATGAATATTTATCACAAACTTTACAGAAAAAATAGGTGTACAGACAGACTACAGATTTATGTAGTAGTAGGAATATAGATGATAAACATTACTATAACCAGGAGCATGTACAATACACATACATAATACTATATATACCTCTAGTTCTTGCTGACCATACGACCATACTCGTACATATAGCTAAATATGCGTGTTTAGTAATTTTCATGTGTCCACATACCTTGGTTACCCTGGTTTGTCATGAAGTGTCATGGTCACATTATATTTTTGTAGAGTTCTGTTGTCTTACAATATTTACTAGCTTGGAGGAAAGTCATTGACTACAATTGTGACTCGGGTGCATGCTGTGCTGGGCACTCCATGGAAATAGCTGCATATTGTTTTCCTGCTTTGTTAATTGGTGATTAAAATATTATAACATCCTTTTTATTGCAACATTAATAGCTACACTTGTGTGATATCTCTCTATCTATGACTTATATTTAACATACTATTGAGTGAATATAATAACTAACAAACTATGCAGTTCGGAACAGCAAGAAGAGCCGAGGAAATATAATTTAGAATATCATATTGAATTTTTTTTTGTTGGTAATACGAAGAAGTGCAGAGTTGCTACCTTGAAATCTAAACTTTATAGCATTTTATGAAGCAAAGTTATCCTTGCTTAGCTACTGCTAAACAAGGGGTTAAAGCCAGAAGGCTTTGATGCACAAGGACAATAAAAGCTATTAGGTATTTTCTGACTGGACAAATTTCTGCAGTTATCTAGAGTTTGTAAATGTGCATAATAAATGGCAATACGCTTTATGAGTGATAGAAACTATCCATTTACATGCTGTTGATTAAAATCAAAGTGAAATTCATTTTCATTCAAAATACATACATTTTTAATACTTTTTGGACATTAAACTCAGTTGGCAACTTCAATTGGCAACAACTCAGTAGACACAACAAGTTAGTCGTCGTACCCTCCCTCTCAGGGCTAGAATGATTCACCCACCCTTCACCGCTTCCTGGTGTTATATTGGGAAAAAAAATAGCACAATAAACTCTCCAGTACACATCCCCAGCAGTTTTTATAAAATATTATAACACGGTGGCTAGAACATAGCAACAAATAGTTAGAACATAGTAACTATTAGTTAAAGAACTCCAAAAATTGACATCAATATAGCCACCTACTGTTACCAGGCCTTCATGTTAATAATAATGGGAGCAGTGCAGCAACAAGTGGTACCTTTCCACCTGCCAGTACCCACCACCACGCCAATTTGTTCTGTGGAACAGCTCTTATGTGCCATGTTTCAGCTGTTGCAGCCTGTACATGTAGGTTCCATAAAGCGACCATCTTACACCTCGGGAGTAGCAATGCTCTAGTGACAGACATCAAGCAGATCTATGGGTTTGTTGGTATGACTATTGAGTCAGTTATGGGTTGGGCTGCAGTGGTCACTCAATATAGTTTAATAGCAGATGCATGGACCAGCCCTTTGGGTAGGTGATGTTCACTTCTGCTTACACCTTCTGGTATGTGTCAGATTTATGAATTTCATTAAAATGTGAAACCAGTGTTGTCATATCTACCAACCTTTTGTTAGATGAGATACCTATTTCACTCCTAGTCTACCGATCTATCAACTTAGCCCTTAAATCTATATATTTCTTATATATCATAATAGGTATTCTACATAGATATAATAAAGATCTATATTACATGAACTGAACAGAATGTAGTAATATACTAGTAAAATAAGAAATTTTAGATATTTGTACATAACAACGAAATAAATCGGTGGTAGAATCTGAATCGGTTCCCCGCCCAGGTGAGTACCACCACACCACACCTATTTCTGCTGTGAAATAGCCCTTATGAGTTGTGTTTCACCTTGAAGCGTGTGGCAGCCGGCACGCACTGGATACATGAGGCGACCGACTTAGCCCTCAAGAGTAGCAACGCCTGTGATAAACTACGAACAGAACGATGGGTCTGTTTAGAGTCAGTTACGGTTGTCTAGGGCGGCAGTGGTCACTTAACATCAGGTGAACTGCATGCCCGTTTGCTATTCTAATTTACATTGACTATGAGCAACTACCAACTAATACTACATTGTTGTCAGCTTAAGAGTTGCTAAGTCTTTATTTAATATTTTTGTATTCATTGAGTTGGTCTTGTCAACATGTTACTCTTTATGTAAATACGGCCGGGGATGTATGCTAAATAATTTGTTGCGCAGGTTTTTCGTCCCAGAATATGGGAGCAGTGTAGGTTGGGCGAATAATTCTAGACATGTGAAGGAGCACAGCGTCTCCAATTTATTTATTGCAGTTGCGATGTCGCTGCATGCCGAGCTGGTATTTTATGGCCATATTTGACGTTCAAAAATACGAAAAAATGTTCTATGAAAATGAAATTAAGTTTGACATCATGTTATACTTAATAATATACTTATACTAGTGAGTTTTACATGCTTTACTTACTAATTTAAACAGTGTGCAGCAGTGAGCACCCAGTTTTCATCAACAATGGTGCCAGCACACCACAACCTGCCGTTTACTATAATGGCGGCCATGTATGGAAAGTTTTTGGTGTCAGTGGCGTTGCCGCCTCGGATCCTGAGGCTGTGGTTGTCTATGTTCATGGGATACTCGTTGCGGATGCGGAGGCTCTTCTTGGCGTGGTGCCGCCTGCCGTCCCTAGGAGGCGCGCTGCCCTCCAGATTCATCCGGAACTTCACTTGGAGTTTAAGGTCAGTATTATTTCAAAAGCTAAAGAAAGGCTGTGTAATTTTATAGATTTTAAACATGCATTATCGCGGATCTCACACATTTTTTTAACCGATTTTTTAACCGATATTTTGACCATGGACTATGGTCACAGCGAAACCGGAGTTCTTATAATACTTGTATAGATATTATCTATTCATTTTTGAGGGGTTTCTATCTAAATTGGATATGTCTACCTCATAGTACTTTGATTTTTATACATCTTATATACTTGCAGTCTACCTGCTGGTAAGTAACTCATGACATCATAATTAGTAATCAGAGATGCGCGACTTACTCTTGGGGACATAGATCGATCGCCTCGTGTTCTGCGTATGCTGGCTATAATACCCTTACACCGAAACACAAGTAGTAACACGCCCTTAAAACGAACACTACTGTTCCACAGCACAAATAGGTGTGACTATGGTACCGGCCCAGTCGAACATATTCATCTTCTATTACCCGTTGATGTCGTAAAATTGTTTTATTGCCGATAGTTAACTAGGAGATCACAAACGCATTGTGGGTAATGGAAGGAAATTAAAGAAACTTTTTTCTTCTACATTAATAGTAAAATGATGTAATATGTGCGTAATACGACGGTTTTAATGATTTTACCTACAGACCCATCATCCTCAGCAGAACTCGCTAATGCCATGAACACACAAAAAAATGTTAAACAGCAAACATTCAACATTTTCCCGGCTTGTTTTAACTAAACAACTCCGTATTCTCTTAGAAACATACACTCAGAGAAATTCACGACGGCCATTTTTAAACAATTGTCGTATAAATATATTATGCGAAATATGAAATTGCTTTATTTTTATTGTTCTCCAGATTTTATCAAATAAAATAGCAGTTACGTTTCACGTTTCCTACAAAAATCAAATCTTTGATATGGAATGAGTTTTGGAGTTCGGATTTGTATATACGTTTTTAATGTACAACCAAAGTTTATGAGGTTGAAAGTACTGCAGCAAGAAATCCCTTTATATGATATATTTGTATAGTATATGAAATATTTTAAAATAATATGGAAGAGCAAGTGTGAATTCTGTAACTTTGTATTCACTACACTTATTTGAAAATATCTTTACAATTTTAATGATATGACGACCTCCGTGGCGCTGACAGTGATTAGTCGGTGTGCAGAACGTGAGGTCGCGGGTTCGATTCGCCCAGAGAGACAAATGTTCGATGTAAGGGTGTGAAGATGTGTTTCGTTGTATGGGTGTAGTCAGTCCATGCATAACACGAGGCGTTCGATCTATGTCCTCAAGAGTAACACCATTGGGCTGCAGTAGCCACTTACCATCAGGTGGACTGCAAGTATATACTACTTCATATCATCAACAAGATAAAACTATCCTAATTAAACCAAGCAAAATCTACAAAATTTTATTGAAATCGGTTCAGTGGTTTCGGAAATTAGCTTGTGCTAATCGTGACGCGAGATTTTTATGCATTTATATTTATGTATATTATTCCCCAAGAGACGTCGGGTCGAGCGACTAGTGAATAATAAAAGTGAGGCCAATGTATAAATATTTATTACAATCACAATAATCTACATCACACACCACAATTCAACGTTTTTACGATTCTTGCATATGTTTGCTTATATCTAATAATACCAATATTTAGATAGTAATTCGACTTTAATATCACAATCAACTCGGGGCACGTTTCACGTCAGCATTGTGGTTTCAAGATATTATATATTTATCACAGTTACAAGATTCAGTATTAGATATAACAATAACTCATGAGCTAAGCTAAACAAATGTAAATTATTACAACTGTTATAATATTTCTAAAATTTTATTTATTTCAATATAACGGATACTTACGACCTGCTTCTTTTTAATCGGTATTTCGACCCAGTTACACGGATCATGGTCACTCCAGTCCGTCCGTCGTGACCATGATCCATGTAACTGGGTAGAAATACCGGTTAAAAAGAAGCAGGTCGTAAGTATCCGTTATATTCAAAAACTATTACAATGGTTGTTATAATGTAACAAGTGTAGGAAAATCAGAGTTATTTTATTACAAAATGTTATGAAGTAGCACACAGGATTGGAGTCTACATGCCGGTAAGTAGCTACTGCAGCCCATGACATCTGTAATCACAGATGCGGTGCCACTACTGTTTTACGGCACAAATAGGTATGACGGTGGTACCAACCCAATCGAATATACTCATGTTCTATCACCACCCGTTGGGTTATTCCACACGAAACGAAATAGAAAAATCGTCTCGCCGTGGGAATCGAACCCGCGACTTCATGTTTCGCAAAGCGGCTCATCACAGTCTGCGCCACGGAGGTCGTCTAAACGTCGTCATGATAATGCAACAAATGTAAGAATATTAGAATTATTTTATTATAATTGTTACGATGAATCACACTACATAACCAATAAAATGTGGTAAATCATTATGTTAATTTATCAATATTATACAATACAGGGAAACAATTATTAAAACATTAAAATCAATCATTCGTAATAAATACAATTTCTTTAAACAAACAATTCGACATGTTTCAGTTTCAATTTCAAAATAATTTTAAAACTTAAATGATGGCACAATTTGGGGACTAGATGTCGGGTATTTTAAGAAAGACAGTTAAAGTTTATAGAATAAATGAATACGTATGAGAGAAAAAAATCGATCACCAAATACCGTATCTATATTTCAAAATATCCTCATATAATGGGCGCTGGCTGGCGGCGAAGGGGAGGGGGGGGGGTGTTTGTGGTTGGCGTGTCCTATCAGAGCCTGCCAGGGAAGAATTAAGATCTTTTCATTAGTTTGCTTTTTTTTTTATTATATGCTATGAAGTAGTACACGAGCTTGCAGTCTACCTGCTGGTAAGTAGCTACTGCAGCCCATGGCATCTGTAACCACAGATGCGGTGCTATTCTTGAAGACTTTGATCGAACGCCTCGTGTTCTGAGTATGCTAGCTATCACGAATTTACACCGAAACACAAGTAGTGCAGACACTAATGTTTCACGGCACATATTGGTGTGACGGTGGTACAGACCCAGTCGAACATACTCATGTTTTACCACCCGTATTTTTTTATAAAATCAAAAAAGAGTTTGAATAAAAACTAGCGACAGACAGATATACAGTGATTGTGAGAGATGTGGTGTGGAGACGCATAATAATATACCCACGTATTTATCGGTGGTAGAACCTATCCAGGTTCGCCCCGACGAGTACCACACCTATTTCTGCTGTGAAATAGCTCTAATGAGTTGTGTTCCAGCTTGAAGGGTGTGGCAACCGGCACACAGAATACACGAGGCAAACTTAGTCCTCAGAAGTAGCAAATAACTTGTTACCGACTTCGAACAAAACGATGGGTCAGTATCGAGTCGGTTACGGTGATTATGACTTGCAGAACAGCAGGTGAACTGCATGCCAGTTTGCTACTCTAATTATCATATAAAACCCATGAGATTTTAATTTTTACTTAATCTACATAACATAGTATGTAGATACGGACGCACCAACCAAAAGTCCTGGCGGTACGTATCTCTAGCAAAATCGCTTGTTTATAGGGGCGGATAAGAGATGTGATTCCACTTAGGCCTTGGGAGTATCAACGCAGCTCTTCCCAACCTCGAACAGAACGATGGGTCTGTTATAGTCGGTTACGGGAGTCATGACATGTATGTTACATTCCCGTTTGCAACTGCTATTTCCATAAAAATAGATACATTTAAAAATTACAGACAGACACACAAATTTCATATACAAATCAGGTTGTACAGAAACTATTTGTTTATTTGAAAATAATTATTGTCGTAACATCGATTGACGCATTCACGCCATAAATGTGATCTGTGAAAACTTATTTTTTTTTATTTAATTTAATTTTCTTATAAAAGAAGCCATGATAATGCCCAATTATAAAAAAAAAAAAACAAGAAATCAAAAACAGTATATCCATTATACGGATCAACCCAGACGAGATAGTGCCCCAGCGTTACAATCTGCTGATTTCTTTGCTTCCCGCTGCGTTTTCAACGTCTTTCCTCTTCTCTTTCTGCCTGCCGTCTTCGAGAAGGGCGTATATTTCTTCCAAGGTGCGGTCTTTAGTTTCAGGGACATACAGCACCGTGTACAAGGTACCGATGAAGCACACTATCGAGAAAAGGATGAAAACCCAGTGGATGCCAAGTAGCTTTAGTAAAGGATCGTAGGCTTTAGTCTGTAGGAAGTCGCTGAGGGCGTCCACGCTGCTCACAAACGATGTCACCATGCCACGGTGCTGAAACGAGAACAGCTCAGACGTGATGACGTAGGGCACCGGTTGGTAGCCGGCCGCGTCCGCGAAGATGCAGAGGCACATGGCGAGCACCGGCAGCCAGCCAGGCAGCCAGATCGACATCGACGTGATGTAGAACCACATGCCGAGCGCCAGCATCGACAGCCCCGTGGCTAGTGATGTCCCAGCTAGCAGCCACTTCCTCCCAGTCTTCTCAACGATGCAGCTTGCAACAATGGAGCCCAGCAACTGTATGGCGCCCACGACGATGGTCTGCTTGTTGGGGCTGAGGTGCAGGCTGATGGACTCGGACGCCTGCTCGAAGATCGAACCAGCGTACATCAGCACCACTAAGTACCCGCAGGTCTCTTGTGACAGCATCACGTTTAGAGAGATCCGGAACGCTTTGAAGGTGGTTTTGTCTTGAACTATACTTTTCCAGGTGGCCTTTTGCATGGATTTCGCGTATTCTTCCTCTCTTTCCATGAGCTGGATCTCTTCTTCGAGGTACTTGTCATCTGTGGAGGTGTTCCGAAGCCATGCTAGGGCTGCTCTGGCTTCCTGTATTTTCCCTTGTTTGACCAGGAACACAGGAGTTTCAGGCATGACCATGAACACCAGCAAATGCAGAACGGGTACAGCCGTGCAGAGCCACATCACCGCCGTGAAGGAGAGCATATCCCCCGCCACATACACCACCAGGTAGCCCAAGTTCTGCGACAGAATGAACAGGGAGCCCAACGCGCCTCGGATGTTGTCCGATGCTACCTCCTTCAAGTACAGCGGCGTGACCACGTAGCACCCAGCGCACGCCAGGCCGGCGACCGCCCGGGAAGCGATCAGCGCCCATGGCCGAAGGGAAATCAAAGTAATCACCCAACTAATCACGAGCATTAACGACGTCAGCATGGTGGTCATCTTCCTCCCCCATCTGTCAGCGAGATCACCAACGAAAATGCCGCAGAATATGGGCGGGAAGAAGGTGACGGACGCCATCCAGGATATGGTGTCATCCGTGATGGGTTCCGGGGCGGGGCCGTCCGCGGCCTGCAGGATCGGGGTCATGGGCGACTGCCACCCCATCAGCATCCCGAAGTTCAGCACCGGGATGGTCACCATTAAGGCCATCAGAAATTGGTTGGCGACCCCGCCATCTTGGATCTTGGCGAGCCAACGCAGCGGTAGTAGATCCAGCATGCTGCGTCAGGTCTTATCTGATGTCAGATATATGTGTCGCTCATTCTCCACGCGTGATTTGTATTAAACTGCCACTTCAAATTCTAGCACATTATAATCACAAACAAATTGTCTATAAATTGACAACTTTAACGTTTATTTCTCTCACGGATTATTCACACCACCAGCACAGATAAAAACAAACTCGGTTAAGTACTTATGTGATTTTTCTAAAAACTTGTTTTAGTTTGGAGCTTATTTCGAAGCGTGTATCCGATCGCGGTGTTGAGCGACGGAGCGTGCGTTCACGCAGCGCGGACGCGTCCCGTTCACTAAAATCCATTTACAACCTTCCGCGGGTTTTATACTCAGAAATGTAAACAAACAAAAAAGTGTCCCAGCTCGTGTCGATGTACCACGAACATGCAGTTTTTACCCGACTCCAATGAGATTGTGGGTTATGTACTTAATATTAGGCAAGTATTTCAAATATTGCGTACTGACCGTTTATATTGGTGCATCTATTCCCAGCAACGGATGGAACTGTCGGTTGCAAAGTTCAAATTAAACCATTTTTGTAAATACCTACAGTATATATATTTAAAATGTAAATCAGATAAGCAAACGGGAATGCTGTTTACCTGATGTTATGAGATCACTGCTGCCCAAGACAACCGTAACCGACTCAAAATTGATTCATAGTTCAGTTTGAAGTCAGTCACAAGTATATTTCTTGCTACCTATGCTCGAGGGCTAAGTTGGTACTTTTGCTCTCTTATCTTATACTCGTATATAACTATGCGATTATAATAATGCGGTTATGTAAGTGATCGGTTATTTCCATCGAAAAACTCTCGAAGTGCATCGAAGCGTCTGTTAAAAAAACGCACTTTCACATAAAATCTGTTGCAGAACGACCTCCGTGGCGTAGACGGCGATGAGCCGTTATGCAAAATCTAATCTGGTCTGATTTTTCGTAATTTGAACTTGTTCGACGGTCGGTACCACGGTCATACCTATTTGTGCCATGAAACAGTAGTGCTCGCACTACTTGGGTTTCGGTGTAAGTGTGTAATACACAGCACACGCAGAACACGAGGCGTTCGATCTATGTCCTGAGAAGTAGCACCATATCTGTGGTTATGGCCTGCAGTAAATAATTTATCATCAGGTAGACTGCTAGCCCGTTTTCTACCTCACAACATAAAAAAAACATTTTTTGATATGAATTCCTAGTTAGGTATATGGTGGATGTGAGCTTCAGTAGGTAACTTTAGAAAGTTTTTGGTAGGTAGGTGCCTCCTTCCTCCTTCCTCATACCTTCATCCTACCTTAATACTTCATAACAAAATAAAATAAGATAAAAATGTATTATTTTATAACACGCATAATGACAGAAACAGATTTTACAGTATTTGTACAATGTGTCTAGCATCTCTAATGAAGTCTTCTAAAATGCGAAGGTGGCGTAAAATAAATAGATACCTACCCATGTAATTTAATAAAAAATAATCTGTCACTTTGTGTTTTTGTAACATGCAAGATATTATCACCTATAAATGGATTTCCGAACGATTTCTTGCATTCATTTTGAATTATTCTTCTGTATGTAACTATAATTATGACTTATTTGTTAATATATTATGATTTGTTTTTGTATAAAAGCGCGCCATTCAAGTAGTTATTGAACCCGGGATTACTGATGGTCTAGAAGACCTTAGGATGCGAAAGGACATTGGTTCCCTTTGCATCTTATATAGTCTATATAATGGTGAGTGCACCGAGGAACTGTTTGAGCTGGTGCCTAGGTTTGTCGTTCCACCATCACCTAGCGGCCCTCCACTGTTCGTTTTGCTCAGAGTTCTCGCAGCGAACGTGGAAACTGTGGAATGAGCTTTCTCCTGAGGTTTTCCCTGCGCGCAGTGACATGGG
>DWIE01001198.1:0-11430 GCA_018248235.1 Choaspes benjaminii | reverse complement strand
TTCAGCTTGAAGGATGTGGCAGCCGGCACGCACTGGATAAATGAGGCGACCAACTTAGCCTTCAAGAGTAGCAACGCACTTGTGATCGACTTCGAACAGATCGATAGGTCTGTATTGAGTCGGTTACGGTTGTCATGAGCTGTAATAGTCATTTATCATCAGATGAACTGCATGCCCGTTAGCTACTCTAGTTTTCATTAAAAAAAACAATATTTAAGGTCTGATGAGAGGCGTATCCTAATGCTATCTAGTATTAGACTATCACAAAAACTATTCCGCTTTATGTTATTACTATTTTTTTATAAAAATTACAGCAACAAACGGGCATACAGTTCACCTGATGTTAAATGACCACTGCAGCCCGTGACAACCGTAACCGGCTTTAAATAGACCCATCGTTCTATTCAAAGTCGGGCACAAGTGCGTTGGTACACTTGAAGGCTAAGTTGGTCGCCTCATGTATCTAGTGCGTGCCGGCTGCCACACCCTTCAAGCTGAAACACAACTCAAAAGAGCTACTTCACAGCAGAAATGAGTGTGGTGGTGGTACTTTCCCGGGCGAACCTGGATTGATTCGGCATCAATTCTATATCATTGATAATACCATAAATATTACAATCACAAAATGACGAGGAGAAATGACTTGTTCTGCCTTATGTCCCAAATTATGGTAATAAAAAAAAATATTATTAGAACAATGGGTTTGGTAAAATATTAAAATGTTTAAGATAAAAAAGAAAATATCTCTATAATAATCTATAATATATATATAGCTCGATTACCACACACTGACTTACTCACTGACTGTCTCATTGATACAACTGTTCTCCTACTAAATATATATAGTTTTATATTACATATTTATATTTTAGTGACTGTTTCTGATTAATATTTTGATTTTATTTAAAATGTTCGTTATCAAATAATAAAGTTCATCACCTATTAGGGTGTGACAATTGATTTTTGAAAATAGAAATTACGCTATACAGTAGTACATAAGCTTCAGAAATTAAAATAGAAGAGCCCAATATTGAGCCATGTAATACATTAATAATTTATTTACTTTGTACATAGTCAGAAAATATAAATATATATATTATATTTCACAGCAGAAAAAATATCTACTTTTATATCTATAACACCCATATAATAATAATACTGTAATTTACAAAATCTTACGTATTCTCGTTTTTTTTTATTTGGCCAAATTTTCTAAAAAAGCACTTTGTCTGAAGAAGTATAACAAAAATATATATATTTTACGTGGGCATAGTTGCTTGTAAGTAATAATTAAATACCTTGATTAATTTAACGAAATATAACATGATGTGAAATATTTTATCCGTACGACGGAAACCGCGAAGGTTTATTGTTTTTTAACCATTGAAAAACACATTTATATCATGTATTATTCATTTACTTAATAAGTCACCAACATCATGAATTTATAATGGATCAAATGGATTCGTAAGTCAGTGCCCCAGTTCGTTAAATCCATCTAAACTTCCAAGTAACATCCACTTGAAACTTTTAATGCGAAAGTACACACACGAAAATGTGGAAAAATTCTAACTTGTTATCGGAGTTCGAAAAATCAAGAACAGACTTCGAAAAGTTTCTAGATTTATCGCGAGATAGGTGGAGAAGTTATATTCGACGCGAGGAAATTTATAACGGACAGATAAAACTGTAAAACTTAACGCCGAGTTTCCGAAACTTTGAAATATGAAATAATAGCACTCAAAACTTCACCAAACGATTGCCATTCGAAAATTGGCACACGATTAATGGTTATGGACGTTTTACAACTGTGAATAATATTTCAAATTACTCATAAATTAATGAAGAAGTTACTTTTACACTCAAATACAAAGTTCTAACGAAATAATGTGGGACGCTGATTGAGAGAATACTTCAAAATATAAATAAATATCCATCCCTAAAATTTTACAAGATTCCAGTTTCATTAGAAAATTACACTTTAATAATAATAAAAGTTGAATTATTTATTCGGAAGTTTTCTCTACATTAAATTTGCAATACGTAATAAGTTGGAAATTATTAAGAATTAGAAAGAATTGCTTGCAAATTTATTCCGATCACTTTATTTAATACGTTAAAATTATTAATTAACATTTGAAACTCGGAATTATAAATACTAATTTCACAGTAAATAGGAAAATATTTAGGAATTAGAAATATAATTTCTAAACGTTGAAAGAATTTTTTGTAACAAATTCCTATTTCTAAATTTCGAGAGTTAGTGAACGTACCTGGTTTCTGGGGGCGCTCGGCTTCGGCGGCGGCACAACGTGAAATGCCGTGCGACGGACGAGTCCCGACCTATACTCCGTGTACTGCAGCTGCAAAGAACTCCAGCCCGGAGCCGAAGATTGATCGTCGGGCTCAGGGATGTGCCCCATAACCGACGAACCGACGAATCGAACCGACGATTCGAACCGACGACTGCGTAGCGCTCACTCGTTTCGAATTCGAACTTATTGTCGATTGCCAATGGTGATTCGTTGAAACATTGAGCAATTTAAGTTTGTTTGCGTCTAACCGATTATTGGCGGCCTCGCAATGTTCTTTTCGGACGCCTCAGCAATCAAAAAACTTGCAACAAGCAATTTAAGTTTGAAGAAACGAACTTCAGAGATAATTAGGTATCATTCGGTTAACTTTTGTTGAAATGTTCTCGGGATATTTTTGTTAGGGTACACGTTTTATGGTTATGTATTTTGTACTGTATGTAAATTGCTTTGTAAAAATGGTATACGTAACATAAATAGGAAAGGTGGAATTATATTAAATATTTCGCACTCTCCGTTTCAAATCTGAGCAAGAAATTCAATTCTTGCAAATAGCGCGGAAGCTTTTTACAGATTCTTATGGGGTTCGTATTGCGCTATCAAATGGGGAATCGGATAATGGTATGGTAAATAGAAGTAACGTGTTCGTGGGTTCCATTTTCGTTTACTTTTGCTGAGACTGATTCGGCCCGATATTGGAAGGTTGTATTTATTTCTTGCGATAACATTTTAGTGAACGGGGATGCCTTTACGTTAGCCTATAAGTGCTCAGCTTTCGTTTATAACGAGCCTCGGGTAAACGTAATTTTCAAAATCATAATACGAAAGTCTGTATGGTTGATTGAAAGCTAACATTCTGTTGTAAATGCTAAAGGTAATTTGCGTTAAGGAAATTGTTAACGCTGAGTACGTTTTGAAATATATATTTATTAAATATGTATACTCTATACAAGTACGTATGTTAAAATGTATAAATATAGAAACACACATAAAAAGAGTTCATCGGAGTGAGATCTATTGCAATACGTTTTTTATATTATGAAATAGCCTATGGGCATGCACTCCACCTGGAAGGTAGTGACTCCCATGACATCTGTAACTACACATGCGTTGCTACTTCTGAGGACAGACGTCGAACGCCTCGTGTTCAGCACGTGCTGGCTATCACACCCTAAACACAAATAGTACGAATATTATTCTTTAACAGGACAAGTAGGCGTTATGATAATACGGATGCAGTCGATTTGATTACATTGGTTATAAATATTCAAAGAATATATTTAACTCATAAAGCGATACAGCCAACAACGGAATGCACTTTCAGCTTCCTAAAATATCGGAATCGTAACGTTACCTCGCTTTACACGGACAGCGAGCGCTTATAGCGCTTGATTTTATCGATTACCAGCGCTAAATTTGTCGAACTATGCCAGTGTAAAGTTATATCTGTAGGCTCGTCTGCGAATTTCATACATTGTGAATTATATAACAAAATTTGCTTTCGAGTAGAAATATCGTGGTCATTCTCATGTACCCTTTGACGACCTCCGTGGCGTAGACGGTGATGAGCCGCTTTGCGAAACGTGAGGTCGCGGATTCGATTCCAGCGTGAGACGATTTTTTCTAATTTGTTTCGTGTCTGGAATAACCTAACGGGTGGTAGAACATAAATATGTTCTACTGGGTTGGTACCCCCGTCACGCCTATTTGTGCCGTGTAATGTGTAACTACGTTGGCACTACTTGTGTTTCGGTGTAAGAGTGTGATAGCCAGCATACGCAGAACATGAGGCGGTCGATCTATGTCCTCAAGAATAGCAACGCATCTGTGTTTACAGATGTCATGGGCTGCAGTTTGAAGCCAGTTTCCATATAAAAAACCTTTCGAAGCAGATGTGATGGATCCTCTTACAATCAGATGGATTACAAGCTGTGGAGCAGATGATAAGCCGGTTTTTGTAAAGCAAGGTTATAAGTTCGATCTCAACGGTAAGATATTTTTTTTTATTTGTTTCGGATCAGATAAACCTTACAGGTACTAGAACATCCATATTCCATTAAGTCGGTACCACCACCTCATTTAGTTGCGCCGTGTAGTAATGTTCGCTTAAGTTTCGGCATATCCGGAATGTGTGGGACACGAAGCGTTCGATCCTTGTCGTCAGTTCTTGTAGTCAGAGGACCACATCTATAGCCTTAGTTGTTTATTGGCTGCAGTAGCCACTTACGATCAGATGAACTCCAAGCTCGTGTGCTACTTGACAAAATAAAAAAAAACCTTGTGCTCTACTTTATAACGCACAAAAATACATAAGTAAATAATTATATGGCCTTATATGGGGCCTGGAAGTCTCTGCCGCAAGTCGATATAACATTTCTTGTATCCTCTATGGCAGGGAAATACGGAACTCCCAGACACTTTAATGAGTACGTGATTTATTAATCGGTTTCGATTTTCAGTACACGAGA
Organism: Choaspes benjaminii; assembly: GCA_018248235.1. Lineage (NCBI taxonomy): Eukaryota > Metazoa > Arthropoda > Insecta > Lepidoptera > Hesperiidae > Choaspes > Choaspes benjaminii. The sequence goes on along the minus strand of DWIE01001198.1, from coordinate 6,650 downwards.
CATAGTTTCAGAGTTCAGAATATACTGTTAGTAAGCACTAAGGTAGGTTTGTTGGAAATTCTGACCCTAAGGTAGTGAAAAAGGGGATGAATGTCTGTACGACGCGAGCGATGCCGTGTTTAATGCGCTCGTCAATTAATCTTCTTCTTCTTCTATCTTTTTCTTCTATCTTTTCTTTTTTTCTATATGTAAAAAGTTACTTGACTGACTTACATATCAACGCACAAACCAAATTATTGGTTAGGACCGTCAAAAATCGGATGACGGTTCTTTTTACACTGCAGCCGAGCGCTAAGGGAGGATTTTTGGAAACAAAACGCCTATGGTGGTGAAAAAGGGGATGGAAATTTGCATGGCGTGAGTGAAGCCATAGGTAATGCGCTCGTAAACTATAAGACTGGTAAAACATAATTATCTTGTAACAAAATTCAAAGCAGTGTTTAGAGATATAATTTAACACAGAGGAAAGTAAATGTTGTTTTAAAATTGATTAAATTTCCATTACGTCGAGAATCAGGGTTGGCGTCTGTGTGTAATTTCCCTGGAACAATATCGGTGTAGGACCCGATGGGGATAATAGGGACATTAGGCAGGTACTTTTCTACCTTCAGAGTAGAACGGCGTTATTACAAAAGTAGTGATGTACCTCCATAAAATAAAATGTCGATAATTGAATTTTATATCGCCTCCTACATGTAAGAAAAGATATACTCGTAAACATTTCAATATAGAGGCTTAATACAAGTTATTTGGATAGTTCAATTGTAATCAGTTATTAAATTCACATTGTCGCTTAAGAATAATAATAAATTCATGAGAAATCATCAAAAGTAGAAATTATTTATGTCCCGTGTTCTAGACCACACTAATAAAAACAACTGCGGGCTTAATAAATATATTGTCATATTTTTTTATTAATAAATAAGTTAATGATTTATTATTGTATTCTAATACATATGTATTTGTATGCCAAACTGTCAAGATATTCTTTATGTCACCGCAATTTCGTTGAAACCAGGATCTATGAAGATAGGTTGAAATATCGATAAAAAGAAGCAGATAATGATTACCCGTTGCATTCAAAATGTGTCCTACGATAATAAGAGTTAAAAATCCTTCATGTTAATTATTAAAATGTTTCCTCAACATGTGAACAAATTACAATTAAAAGGTTTTCGATAAATATCGATGCATACCGACCATCTCTAAGCACCTAACGATAACCATTAATTTATTGACAGGAAGCGATAAAAATGCTTTTTTCTTTTAAAGTCAACATAAACCTCACTGATTAATAGTTCGAGATTACCATATAATTTTACATATTTGTGGGTGAAATAATGATTGACGAGTTACTTGGGCTACGCGTTGATGTGGCTATTTGATTTTTATCAGATGAAAGGTATCCTTTTATATGTCACGCAGTAGCATACGGGCGTGCAATCTACGTAATGGTAAGTGGCTACTATACCCCATGACATCTCTAGTCACAGATGCGGTGCTACTCTTGAGGACATCGAGATCAAACGTCTCGTGTTGCATGTGCTCACTATCACACCTTGACACCGAAACACAAGTACCAACACTACTGTTTCACGGCACAAATAGATGACAGTGGTACCAACCCAGTTGAACATGGAAGTTCTACCACCTGTAACCCTTGATGATGCATGTAAAAAATCATATTGATCGGTTGAATAATTAGGGTATGAAAAAATAACAAAGAAACAAAATTATATTCGTATTCAACAAATTAGCATGTAATGGTATATGGTTTGGTCTGATACCCAACTAGTTAAGAATTGACGTGTACCGGAGGTAATATATAATTATTACCCTTGGTAGAACTGCTATTAATTTTGGTAGGTAATATTCTTCCTTCGCCGCGAGAAGATTCAATCTCTAAATTATTACACATAATACCCAAGATTGCCGCCTTATATTTTTTTCTCCCAATAAGCCTGTAACTAGAACCGTGTTGGTTGCACTATAAACTTCATAACAAACTGCCACATGAAGCCATATCTTGTGTATATTATGAGCTTTTTCGTTTAAGTCCAAACAACAAACATAAGACAAACGTAAAACACATTTAGATGTAAGCGAATATGGAACTTATTTACATCAAGCTATAGTTTGTATTTAATACAACTGAGATAACCTAATATGGCAAAGCGGCGATTCAATCTTTGTAAGTTTAACAAATGGTGAGATACATATACAAGGAACGAGCTCATGACATGACTATATGACAAAGTAAACATTTCTCGTTTTACTCCTTGAAACGACTTTTTTCAACTTCAGTCCTTCACAAATAATTTATTTTTAATGTCGAAGAGGAATAGAAATCATCACTATTACTACCAAATATATATATTTGCCGTAAAATTGAATCAGCACTTCGCTTAACAAAAATTGGACGATACCACCCTGACTACGTTTTCCCGTCGGTCCGATAAACTTTACCCTGAACACTCCATTCTCATTACGACAATGTTGCTTGGACGTCTAAATTACCTATTGAGGGCCTGTCCGCCTGAGTTATAGTAGCATAAATTAACTGCACGAGATACGCCCTCCATATACCTAACTATACTCTACCCACTGACTCTACTGATTTTCTACTTCCAATTGTGTACTATAGGGATTTGCTGTACAGATAAATCGAGCAGAAATAGTCGGTGACGCCGTAAATATTCAGTCAAATATGCATATACGAGTAAGCAACTATAAAGACTTCGTATTTTGATGTCGGTTCATATATATTTAGTATGTCGTGTGTATGTGATGTCGGTTCATATATATAGCTATATTTAGTATGCTTCTTACCGACAATAACCTAGGAAGCCATCGTACCGTATATATTTCATTATTATTGAGAGTGCTGTGTTTTCTCAATCAGTACATATTATAATCCCAAAGGAAATTGGGAAGAGGTAGTATTCCGACAACCTGTAAATATGTCTACCACTTGGAACGTGTTTGCGATAAAAGATAAAATTTCTTTATATATTCCTGTATAGAAAATATGGCACTGAAATTTGGGCGGTACAACAATATATTATTGTAGATAGATAACTATAAATCTACAGGGTACGGAGGGACATTTGGATCGCTCGGGGCTACGGCACGTTCGCATCAGCGTTAGCATTTCTTTTGTGCACGCCCCGAATTGCCTTCATAAAACTCCGAGACCTGTTTTGCTACGTGATGTCTTCAGTCTTTTTACTGCCTATATTACTCGATATATTCTTATCAGTTCCTCGCGAACTAGGAATGGTTCTTTCTCCGCGGAAAATAATCGTAAATTCTGCTCGCCCCGAAAGAAAAGAAAATTAAGAGCGGGGAGCGTTCTTTTCGACTTTCGCAATTAATGTTGTAGGAAGACATCAGGGAAACTTTTTTCATCATGCTTGCAGAAGTAGCGCCGTAATGAGCGCCCCCGCGGCGAATCCTCGTAAAAACACCATACAACTTAATAAATAAAAGTAGAATTCGTGAAGATTTATCACGAGGTCCATATTGCGTTCCGTGACTTCAGCCCAAGGCGTGTTTTTGCCGTACGACATGGATAGAAACCGCAGATGTAAAAAAAGAAAATATATCATAGAGTCGGCACGCCTCCCAGGCTTACAGAATTCTTGGTATGAAATATTTTGACATTTCTCGGTAGACACGGTACCGCAGTGCGGCGTCTCGGACGGCGGGTGTTTCTTCGCGGAATAGGTTAATCTGATTTATGTGTATATAGCAAAATTGATATATCAATCTTTTATCAGTCTGCCAGTACTGTTATACGTTTATTTTGGAAGCTGGATCATTTATCAAATAGTATAGCTACCTGTCAGTTCAACAATATAAACAAAATTTAAAAAAAAAACTATGATGAATTATATTATTCTCAAACGCCTGTGTATATAATATATCCTTCTTAGAAAATAATATTATTTTATGTTAAGATAATTATCGTAACCCAAGTACCCAATACTTCAATTGGATGTTGTGTCGACTTGTGAATGCACTAACTACAGTAACAGAAGAAGCAGTAAACTCTGTAGCCTCCGTAATATTATATTAACTCGATAAGTAATATAACAGCATTTATGAATAGTAATATAACAGTTAGGTATATGGTATTCTGATCAGAGCAGATATTTTGCTTTTTATAACGGCATAGAAATTATATTATTATGCTAAAATTTATTTGAAACTTATTAATGTCAACATTGTACAGTGTCTACGCATTAAGACACGAAAAGCATACATAATAATGTTCCATGGAAAATAAGGCACTATCCAAATCTTTGGTTTATATATCTTGAATTGTATCTACTTATATACTCCTAGCAGTGAATCGTCAATTCTCGAATTAATATATTCCATTCGCGTATTGGGCACAGGTGATACCAAGTGCAGATATCCGAGCGCTCGACCCAACAGTTTTATTGTTATTTCCACTCCGAGAATTGAATTTGAAACTAGTTGAACCGCTCGATCGATACTAGGCACTTGCCAACGAAGTTTTATACTCGTTTTATACGTATTTAGTATAACATTAGTATAAATAGGTATGTAGGTATACAGATTCAGGAAGTAACTTTAAATAAGAAACATTTTTAATTTAGTAAAAAATTTTGTAACTTTAAATTCATGGTTATTAAAAATCTTCTTGAAATAAATAAAACAGGAAAATGAAATAACAAAATCGAATAATTTTAACATGTCTCTAGAAAATTGCTTAAACTACACGTAAAAAGGGACAATTTTATTTTAAGCTCTTTTATATTATAAAGTTAACCCTTAAAACTAGATTTTCGAGCAACATGATAAAACTTAAACGATTAAGATTTGATTATACAGACGTCATATTCCAACGATCTAGTTGGAGGAGAAAAATCTACGAGAAAATAGGTATACGAATAAAGCAGAATATATAAAGAGTTCACTAAGTTCGTGCATTTCGTTCAATTTTAATTTTGTTTTAGAGCGGGCTCCGGGCTGGGCTTACTCTGCGCTATTATCTGAGCGCGTTTTATCTCCGATGTAATCTTGTTAAGAGGCCTCCCCCTCGCTCACCCCTCACCCCTCGACCTCCTCGCGGCAATAATGCTGAAATCCCCGGTTTTCGGAGCTTAAACTAAGCCACGTATTGTGATGAAAACCAAGCAAAATTACTGTTTGTTTACACCTAATATCAATATCTAACATAGATAAAGCTTATTTACTATTTATGCATATCTATATAATAATTACATTTTTAGAAAATAATGGAAAAATTGCAGCACAATGAATGCCTAACTTGCCTAATGTTAATAGAAGCATGCATCTTATTGTCTAAAAGTTAGTTATTATAGAAGACGTCACATCATAGATATCAAATATTTTTACTGATTTTTAACGCTACTATCGGAACCATTTGCCAAAAATAATGTAGAAAATTTATTTTCAAATATTTCTAGTTGCTACAATACCTTTTCATAAAACCAATGTATAATGAAAAGCATTAGAATAGTTTTCTTCATAATAAATGTAAACAAGTGCTAGTAACAAACTGAAATTTCTAAATCGCGACTGTACACTCTATGCTTGCGTCCCTTATCAAGTCTCGAGACTTGTTCCCAAATTGCGTCAAAGAGTATTCAATCATCAATTTCACCAAAACTCACCTTTCACGCGAGAGTGTACGTGTGCCATTACGCTTGGCACTATACTGTCACGTGATGTCCCGTCAAATTGACAAAAGGAGTTTTCTTAGATTTATGTTATTTTATTATAAAAAACAATTATACTTGAATCTTGTTAAAATGCCGTTGCTCACCAGGTTACCCGAAGTGACTAAGTGCTGTGGATGCGTCACTGATCTAAAAACCGCTGCTGCTATTATCGCTGTCCTGGGAATTGTATGAACGCTTTTACTTCACTTTTGAATCTCAAATGTAACCAGTTGTCGTTATGCAGTTTTTCTGAAATTTACCCAGCTAACAAGTAAAAATAATTTCATTCCATTTTGCCTGAATACTTAAATTACTCTGTTCTGAAAATCTGCCATTTACAACTCTTCTTTATGTTTGACAAAACTAAATCTACGTTATATATACGTACGTATATTACAAAATAATAATATTATATAATGTTATGTGATAGTATAATAATATGAGAATACTATACATTCCAGGTGACCAGCCCAGCGCTGTCTTGGGCGGTGGTGCGTCACGCGTACGTCATAAGGGTGTCATGTTTTGTGACCACCAGCGTCACCCGCCCAGACGTCGTCGATATCAACCTTAACAATGTTGTGAGTGCTTTATGAACGAATACACCCATAGATACATACTACGTTTGGTAACACTTCATCCTCGGCTGAATCGAAGCCAGTCTCACGTAGATGATCTAAGAGGCGCCAATGTCTGCCGTAATGTAATTCTTGCGAATTGTAGTTCCGTTTACACTTAACTCCAGTTAAACTATAGGATTATTCATGCCCGTATTAAAAATCAATCGTAATCAACATTATTTTTATTATTAAACATTGTAGGTTATTTTGGTTGAATTAATTTCATTAGATTGTGTTTTCTTTTTAACCTATAAATATTACCTACACACTGATACGTTTATTATTATCAATGACACCGTAGTATGTTTGTATGTAT
>DWIE01001197.1:0-11439 GCA_018248235.1 Choaspes benjaminii | reverse complement strand
CAAAAATTAAAATCAAATCATGCTACGTAGATATCATTGACTACTCACAGATAGATAGAGAATGATTATAAAATTAATTAGAAAATTCATTATGGTTATTTACCGTTAGCATTGATTTCCGAACACACAAAAAACTAATTAACACAATTGCAATTAATTTTTTGTACCTAATAAATACTTACAACTAAGCCTTGAATATCTTCACTAAAACAAGGTATGTGTGAATAACGAATCAACATTGTTTTTTTTTTTTATTGTATTATTACTGTGCTTATTCAACATTTACAACTCATAATCTCCCTCTTCTCATTTGCCACCTTATTATTTATTGACACTTAATTTTGAAAAAATGTCTATAAAACATGCAGGCAGTAATTTGATTTGCGCCAGGAACATACGAAGCGATGAATGCTTAGCTAACAGTAACAGTCCACGAGTACCGATGTATTCAGTGATTTCCGTTATCTGTGAGTAAAAACTTTTTTCGTCATGACGTCGGCGGGAGTGCACGCTGCATCCCAGTCCACTCAATTTAGCGATTCCCGATGGGATAGTGGAAACATCAAAGAACTGGGTAATAGTGGTTCGAGCTTTATTGGTTTAGTGTGATACGCCCTAAACGGGGTGTGGTGTGACACGCATTGCTTGTTTGTCTTTGCCTGTTATGACTTTTAAAGGTATATTTTGAGCTTTTGTCTTATCTAATGTACACTCACCATTATTATGTAATATTAGATGCCCGGCTACACGTCGCTAGCTGCTATGGCTGTTATAAACCCTGGACCCTTGAAATCACCTGAACCATTTCGATACCTATTCGAAACGAACGAAAAAATCTAAGTCATTTAGGTATAAAATGCAGTTTCCACAGAATATTATATTTTTTATATGTCGCATTCAGACTTTTAAACCTTATTTTATGTACATTATTTATATATAAATCAATGTATTGGTTGGTACGTTTTTCAACCCACTCGGATAAAGTGGCTACTATTTTTGATAGACATTACACACATTATATATACGAGTAATACTGTGTACAACAGTGAACTAATGTAACATTATCGATACAACATCGAAGCGTTAAAAGGCATCGCTTTAACATCGAACGACTGATTCACACACAGCCGTCAAACGATGCAACACAAAAAGGTTTTATGGTTTTAGCACCTCCTGCTGTAGGTATGAGGGAACCTTAGTGGTTTTTTATAATGTTACCAAGTAGCACGAGTGAGGTACTGACTATACAATCCATCTGATGGTATTGGATGGTGGTTAGGGATGGTAGATTCCATCCAGATTCGCCTGGGTAACCATCAGCACCACACCCGTTTCTCCTGTGAAACAGCTTATGATTTGCGATTCAGTTTTACAGGTGACGATGCCGGCACGCCCGCGTTATATGAGGCGACCGACCACCTTAGCCCTTAAGAGCAGCAACATGCTTGTAAATGACTTTGAACATAATGCTGGGTCTGTTTAGAGCAGGTTACGGGTTGATTCAAACTGGATGACTGTTATACAAATTATATAATTAGAATTATGCATAAACTTCCGCCATTCATATATTTATTAGTCTATTAATGTTACATTTAAAATAAGTGTGAACAAATTATTAAAATCATTTAATAAATTAAAACCTATAGAAAATCAAACCTCAAATCTCAAGTCAGACGCAAACAGCCTTAACTTGTCGACCAACAAAATAAATATTTCGCCAAAGAACGAAAAGAAAGGAGGGGACATCGAAGTTTGGACGATTTGAACATCTTATTCTTGTTTACAAGAGCGCCCCTCGCGAGACACAGGTAAGAGGTGCTTAAGTTGTTTTTTTGCAAACGGATCACGTTCGATCTAAGTGAGCCATCTTTGTCTCCCGCCCCTCGGTGCGCGCGAAAATATCCCCGTGATCGGTTTCCGAACGGATGTTTTATTAATTTGAATTTGGTTTCTTTCGGGAACAGCTGTAATTTTATTGGTGCGTTGAATTTGATTTTCCTTTTTATATGAATGACTTTTCAATTATACATATTTTTAAATTGGGTTCCAAAATATTTGTAAAGATTTTATTATAATTAAACATATATTCAAATCAATTACTAAAACTAAGACAAAAATATTTTTTATCGAAAAAACATAATCAGATGTTAACATGTTTAATATTTCTTCGACTAACTTTCAGCGGGTACAAACTCGTGATAAGTTATGTACTATATCTACAGTAACACAAATCCGTGGAGCCCGAGCACTTTCGCTGTGCGCAGCCGAAGCGCTAAATCGAACTCAATTGGCTAACGATCGTAACCACTGGATTGATCTGCATTATCTGATAATGGTCCCACGCGACCCGAGCGTGGCTGACCTGGGACTAGGCTCGTGGGGTCAGTGTGCTAAGCGCGAGTACTCTTCGCTATTCGATCGCTTTGACATTAACTACAATTTGAGGTTTAAGAAGCTTTATTAGTCTCATAACAAATATATTATGCCTTCACATAGTCTGCCACCAGGCTATGCTGTTTCAATATTATACAAATTGCAGTCAACAATAACATCGGATAGTTAAGAACCCACGCACTAAGCAAACAGATAACTAACGTGCAGTACCTCGCTTACAAACCTCCATGGTTTTAAAAGATTACTATAATTTACATCAGTTTTAAATCAGACATCATCGGTGGTAGAACCTGTCCCGGTTCGCCCGGGTGAGTACCGCCACGGTGTGGCCACTGTCTGCTGTGTAACAAGTCTTATGAGTTATGTGCACAAATTAAAAACAAAACGAGCCACAGATATACTAAACCGCACGAACGCGACGCGCCAATTTCTTCAACCCATCGACGGCTGTTACGATTTATCGGCTTAGAATTTTATGTTTTCATTTGAAAAAGTTTCTATAATTATGATCATTTTTTGTGTCGTAAACCCACGTCAATTCGAATCCGTGGTTCTTTAAAATCGATCGTTTGACAAAACAGATAGAGTCAACTACTGATGGGGTCTTAAAACTTTATGGGCAATAAACAAGTGACTTATACCTTCGTCGTCCCCGCGACTATTGAACGAAATTCTACATTAAAATTCGATATTATGAGCCGTAGCTCTAATTTTATGAGTTTAAAACTGAACGCCGACTTTTTCTGTTACACGAAATATTTGAAAACAACTATAAAACTACGATTTAATGGCGCATTGAGATTTAATAGAGAAATTATCTGGTGCATGCATGTATATTCATTTATTTTGAACTGCAAATATAAATAAACTAGCTCCCAGGCGGCTGTAGCTCCCAGGCGGCCACACGGTGCTGCGGCAGTCTAGTTGTTTTCTGCCTGAAAGGCAGGTAGACATGTCCTCTGTACCTAAAGTTTGGAAGCGTAACATACAAACTCACATTCATATCTATACCTAGTGAGGGTTGGGTATAGATTAAAAATAACTTTGACAGTCCCAATCTGCGTTAGTTTTGTTTACCTGCAGATTATAAAATGAGTGGTACGAGTAAATGGGCGAGGCTGTATATACGATGTATATTTTTTATCTATAAAATGACTGATCCTTTACCTTTTCTTTTTTAATTTTTAGTAGCAACTCTTATTTATTTTAATAAAAATATAATAATTAGACTTTGTTTTTATTATTAACGTTATTTTGTTCATAATTTAACTGTGTTATTCACCTCTTTTGATCGCTGCACCAACATAAACTTTGAACTCAATAACGATACTAACACAAAAGAGAAGATACGCCAAGACAAGAGCGAAATTCAAAAACTCACTGAATAAGTGGAAAAAAGCAATACAAACCGGTTTTGGAGGAAAGGCACTGTGTCCAAATTCCTGCCAAGGACGGCTTGGGAGACAATGTGGGCGATGCCGGGCGTTTTAATTGTTAAAATTGTCGCTTTGATGCGCCGCGCCATGTGCCCACTCGTGTCCATCGTTGTACGAATGACTAAATTTATTGTTTTTTGCTGATATATTTTAATATTCGTACGTTATGTAATATTATGACACTAGTACTCAAACTAATATACATCGGGCGTTCGTTGCCTAGGCACAATATTTTTGTTAATAATTTGTAAAGTTATTACATTAAAAAATTAAAAGTTTCACTAATGCAATAGGTGGCGAGTGTAGCAAGCAGAATGTAGCACATTTCCAATCTCTGGCGGACTATTGAGGATTTTCTAATCAGAAATAAACCCGATAGCGCTTTTTCTGAACTGGGAATCAAACCCAGAATCCCGTGCTCGGTAGTCGCGCTTGTGACCACTAAACCATCAAAATAGTTTAATATAGCATTGTCATACGAATTACCTATATATATAAATACGCAGAACACGAGGCGTTCGATCCATGTTCTCAAGAGTAGCACCGCATCTGTGATTGCAGATGTCATGGGCTGCAGGAGCTACTTACCAGCAGGTATACTGCAAGCCCGTGTGCTACTTCGTAACATAAAAAAATGTAGTTTGAAATCCATTTAACGCATAGATGTAGGGTCGGGGAAATCAAATGATCTGCCAAGATTTTCTTTCGTGATTTTCTGTCTTCTAGTTGGTAGGCTGGAAAGCTAGTAAGTTACAACTGAAGCTAATATAAGCGTATTAATTCACAAAAACGCGCAGACGGTAACATTTTAATGCATTATTGCGAAATACTTGATCATGTTGTCGATCGCGTGACGTTCTGACATGACAAGACGTTGTTTATGGCACATGCGCTCTCTTATTGAATAATTTATGGTGCATTTTTTATCTAATCTTCTTCTTCTGGGATTGAGTGAGGTTTTTGCCAGCTTTCTGGCAGTTGATTCGTATTTTTTTGTTAACCGTACAAATGCTGATAAATACATGACGCCATGACGATGCACAGATACGCCGTTTGTAGAAAGAGGCCGAAGCAGCACAGTAAAAAAAAACCAAAAAAGAACGTCACTTAGTACATTCGACATACGAGTACATACGACAAAATACAATAGCTGATCGCAATCACAATTAAATTATTACATGCATCGGTTTCAAAAAGTTTTACCTGAAAAGTATGTACATACACAGACTTAAACTTTTATTATCGCGGATATCACATATTTTTGAATAAAACGAGTACCCACGATCTTTTTTTAACGATATTTCGACACAGTTCCATTGATCATGGCCACGGCGGAACTGCGGTGGCGAAGAAAAACTCCTGGCAGATTGACACTTGACACTTAAACGTCAATACAGATGAGCTGGTCTACTTTACGTACATAAATAGTAAAATTTGTAAATGCACTTCATTTTGTTACTTCAGAATAAGTATTAAGCTACATTTCAATTGATTGTCTCACTTAGAAAATGGTGTGTTAATACATCTTGAACAGAATAAGTCCCAAGAAACCTATACATTGAATACATGATTTCATGAATTGAACGCTACCAAAAAATTGGATTCCCGCTTCGAAACCAAATAGGCAGGTAATTAGACAGGTGATTCGCTAATTCGGAGCAGGAATCCGTCTTAATTCCGCGCCCGGCCCTCGGTCCTCGGCCGTCGGCCCTCGGCCCCTCGGTCCCGCTGTGGGAACCTCACGTAGATAGCTGGCATTTCCAACAAAAACTTCTGCGGTCGAAATACCCTTTACCGTCCCATATAATTCACACAAATATCGACTCTATTTCAACCGTGTAAGAGCGACACGATTCCGTCAAAATGACTGCAATAGTTTACAAAACAAACACCTGTTATTTGCAGTTCAATAACTGAATTTATTGTGAATGTCATCCTTATATGACCGTAATAAGTGTTTAGGTTGTTGTACTCGATGGCATATATAGTGTTTTTAGTTTTATTAGCTAACTTCTGCGGATTTAAATTGGATTGAAGGTTTCGATAGACGGGATTTCGCGACAGATTATAATTTGAATCACGTGGAGCTTATTTTTAATATCGTATTGGATTGTTGTGGAACTAATTCCAAGTGAGTTGAAGAGCAGGAAATGTTCAATATGCTGTTCCAATCTTAACGTATAATATGATGAATAGATTGCCTGTCGGTAAAGTTTCGAGATGCGCCAATATAAATGCATTTCAATATGTGAAGTTGTTGATTCGGAATAGACATAGAATGTAGGGCAATTTTGTGCACGTAAACCTGTATCCAAACTTACGATAGTTTTTAGACCTTCCGTAGCTATCAGTAGTCGAATTTCAAACAGTGGACAACCACTTCTATGCATAGATACTACTCATATGTATGCTTGATTCACGTTCAATATTCATATGTATAGATGTGATGCAGACGAGAAACGGTTATACAACGTGGCTCGAACGCTGATTGCATCCGAGACGCCCCACATCCTCCGCGCGGGTCACGGCCGGTTTCTTTTATCTGTGCGCACGCACTGCCCCGTATCCCCGCGGGGATGTGCTAGTCCAATATAGCACTTACATTGCGATACAATAGTTACGTGTAACTAGCGGTAAGTTCAAGGTTTCGCAGTTTTATGCCCAGCCCAGTCCATCTAAGTGCCTACTACAGCAAAACACTTCTGTAACCACGTCTACATCCGAAATAGTGATTACCATGAGAGCTTCGGTAAATAAACTGCAACTGTACATCAGTGTTTCAAATACAGTAGTAGTGGCGGTGTCGCGTCACACATCTGCACGTACTACACCGACGTCAGTGACGACGGCATCTCCTATCTCATCAGGAGGGCGACAAGCGCCACGTCTGCCAAAATCAGAGAATATAATATCGAGATGGCAATACGCTGCGGTGATTCAGCCGTTTTGGAAACCTTGGTTGAGGCGGGAAGGAACGACGACACAAGCCCGGACAACGCCTCAACTAACAGATCTTCCACACGTTCTTGATGCAGGTGGTCATTAATTTGTTAATAACATTATGCATAGAACATAGGCAATATAATTGTATTGATAGCATGTAAGTTAGAATTGAGATATTGTCACTAGTTCGAGCATATGTATATGTAAGGCCAAAAGTGTGTAATTATTTTCAAAAATATTAACAAATACAATGATAAAAAGGGCACGGACGACTTTTCCGAGCAGAATATAAATTAAAATAAAACTGAGTCTTCAGATGCGGTGCTATTCATCAGGACAAAGATCTGAAGTATCATGTCCTACTAATACTGTAAAATATAGTAATGCGTGCGCTGTCACTGGGTATATAAGTGAGACGGAGGAAGTGAAAATAGTAAACTTCTACCAAATAGAATGACAATATAAAAACAACAAAACAGTGTCTTCACAAGTCCAAAACTTGTGTAAATCTGTCAATGTGGCAACAATCGCTATAGAGGCGTTGTTAGGGCAATAAAAAATATAAAATAGGAAATATGACCATTCTTGTAGGAGATGGGGCGAGGGCGAAGTATCGTTCATCCGATTTCCGAATAACTGATAACGGATGCGTTTAGGGTTGGTGAGCTTGGGGTTGCTTCTTCCTGAAACACGTCAACATTTTAGAATAGATATATACGCTTTTTCTATTATATATATTGTCATTAGTAGCGTTGTACAATTGTGTGTTGATATACTATTTTTGATATATACTTCTGTTTTTTTGCAATTTTTCTGAGTATTTGTACCGGTTGTGGTAATTTCATAACATAAATTTCTTTCTATATATTTAGTATTAGTAGCTAAGTTTTTTAAAAAAAATTTTAATATTTTAAATCCTTAGGTTAGTAAGGAAGAACGGAGTCAATTACCAACTGTTTAAATTCATAAAAATATTATGTGCATCTTTTTTCAAACAAACAATGTAAATTTAGTTATCGTGTATTTAAAATCAAATACAGAACAAATCAAAAATTACCCATTGAAACCTCACTAATTTCGCACGTCATAATTTGTCAAAATCAAAATCGATCATTAGCTAAGCCAATTCGAGTCGAAGATTGTAATTGCCGCTGACTAATCGTTTCTGGCAGCCCTGTCAGAGTCAGCGAGCGGGAAAATGGGAAGTTTCCGTGAAAAAACCGCGCCAAAGAAAACGACATTTGCATGAAAAAGAGCACTTTTGTGAACCCCGCGATCGGTTGAATTTGTCAGATTGTCGATTCGAAACGCATTCACACTCTTGTCATGGTAATGTGGCTGAAGTAGCTATCCTCGGGTTTGCTGGTGTTCTTCCCTTTCTTTTGATACTTTGTCCGATTTGCGTTTGTATTTGTTTGGCCTGGATTGTGTAGTGTATTGAGATGTTCATATATATATAGTCTTAATGTTTTACGCTATATAAAGTTTACGCAGTTGTAAATTGTTAAAAGCAAGGATTCTTTAGACTTATTGGCGTTATTTTTTTGAATTTAAACAAGTTCATGTATTGGTTCAGTATCTTTTTTGTAAATATTTAATCTCGTACATTTAATAAATATACCTAGACATGCATTACTTTTTCTATGACGGATCACTGAATATTTTACAGAAATATTAGCATTAAAAATGAAATGTTATAGACATTGCTAGGATTACTCAGAAAATATAAACATTATCACAACTTAATACCCATTAAACGTGGCTTTACTCAATATAAATATAATATAGAAAAAACATACAAAAGAAGTTAAAAAACAAGGTATTCACAACTCAATATGAAAAGCAAATACGAGATGACAATCCAGTTCAATAGTATTAAGTGTCGGGCTAATGGCGCGGAACAGGTGCCGGGAATCAAACCCGCGACAGTAACGGCTCGCATCTGCCGCGCCATCGGTTATTTCTGTGCACATTACGTTCCTTGAAATAAAAGATTTAGAAGCATCACCAATGTATTGGTTTTAAAGATTTATCTATTTTTGGAACAATACTCAATATCGACTTAAAACTTTTTTAATATTTTTATGTCACGAAACAACAGAAACGCAGTATTTTTTTCACAGACAGATGTGACGGTGGTACCAACCCAGTGGAATATAAAAGTTCAGAACGTAATACTTTTACACAAGAAATGAATATTAGAATTCGTCACACTGTAAACATAGAATCCGTAACCAGAAGTCTTACATTAGACTATGACTATTATGACTAAACTAATTATAACAATAATAAAGAAAACCTTGCGTAATCCTACTTATATAAATGTAACTACATGAAAAACTAATCTGATATATAGTTACTTACATCTAAAATATTATTCTTAGTAAAAAACTGTTAATAATATACGTGTGTATAAATCATCAACCAAATTCATCCCAAATCAAAACAAGCCAATAGTTGACTAACAATAACTCGAAGAGTACCGACCGCGGCCAACAGACAAACAGACGGCGCAAATTATCGCATTCTACTCAAAACAACTGCAATTAATATGAAAACGACACCTCTTTACTATGACCCAATACAATTGAAAATACACTTTAAACACAGACATTAAAGTCGAATTTTCTTCGTAGCATGCACTAATCAAAAGGGTCTAACTCACAATAAAATACTTTCGGTCAGCCACAGCTCAATAAATACTTCATAGTATCGGTTTGAGGGCAGCCCGGACGTCCGGCCTTCGATCTCTCGCCCTCGGGACCCCTTGCGACCTCTGGACCCTTAAGGGTTGCGAACTGCCGTTTGACTCGACAATAGTTTCTCGTAGCCGAAAGGAATAAGGCTCAATTTTATTGTTATTAGTTAAGAGTTATTCAAAGTGATCATTATGCTGGGTAAGTTTGACGAAGTTAAATTTCTTTCTGGTGGTAATTAACATGGTCTTGAACCTTGATGGTTAGGACTTGAGAGATTTACATTATAGTTAAATATCGCGGTGTTAACAGTGAAATAATAAAATGTGGTATACGGCATTCGCGACTACGCTGATTTTTTATGAGAGATTGAATAGTAGATAAGACCCGCGAGTATTTGAATGCAACATTGTGTCATGGTTTGAATTATATTTAAGGTTTCGAACAAACTGATGTATTAGTTAAAAGCTTAAAATTTGAGATTTGTTTATATGATATCCAATAATTTGTTTCAAATGATATTTGTTCGTAAAAAGTCTCTCGACAACAGAGCTCTTTAACCAGGCACAACTATATCTAGATATCATTCAGGTGGTCCCATGATACACAAAAGGAATTCTCTTAAATCGGTCAAGCCTATGAAGTATAATTACGTACACCATACATCGGAATCATTTCATATACCTATATCTAATACTGTTTGTGGTGGCTCTGTACTGTATGTGTGTGTGGTAATGTGGTGTACTGTGGTGGTACTGTAAAAGTAAGTATACCAATCTTGACAACAGCGGCATCTACTAACTCTAACTGATATCCTTATCCTTGTAGGTACTATTATATAAAATAATTTTAATTTGCAATAAAATAACTTGACGGCCACTTAACTAAGGCTAACATAAAAAATATCCTACCTCTCAAGTGGGATAAAGCAAGATTAATGTAGAAAAGCTCATTGAAATCGGTTCAGTGGTTACTAAGATTGGGCTGGACGAACATCGTGACATTAAATTTTTATATATAAAATAAGATGGACATACTGCATCGGAATTTTTATACACATATATTGTTTGGTTCAAGTTGAGAGATAAGATATTTTAGAACACGGATAAAAAACTATATAATTAGAATCCGATAGTACTGTTGTCAAAATGGTGTAATGATTTCTTCTCCATTTAACACGTATACCGGTAGGTATATATATTATGACATGTTTTGTTGTATGTTTGTACGTACCTAAATCACTCATGTGGGCGAAATGACAAGAAATTAATAGCTGTAGCAGTCAACATGTCCTTGTGCTACATTAAGAAAAAAAGGTAGAATAAAAGAATATATTTTCATACATTTGTATGAATTCTGTTCATCAATATTTGTTTAAAGAATGAAAAGCACAAAAACTATATGTAATACTAACAAAGTATTAATTATATTATAACAATTTAATACAACGATATAGAAAAATTGGACTATATCTACTTAGCTGAACTGGTGGTGCCTGCGTCCACGTGTCGCCTATTGGTTTAAATAATAATCCGAATATATTAGCAATAGCGAGCGATAATACGCGGAAACAGAATACATGATTCATGTTTCGCCGCATAATCTATTACTCATCCGACTCTCTTGAGATTGGCTATTACGCCCAATTATGTGATAATAAACGCAGGGACGCTGTTGATTTACGGCTCTCTTATCAGTTTTGTTCAATGATACACCGAATAGCAAACGGGCAACAGTTAAGTGCCCACTGTAATTCTTTGGAACCGTAACCGACTCAATACGAATGTGCCGTTTTGAATAAAATCGGTTACATGCGCTTTGCTACTCTTGAGAGCTTAGTTGGTAACCTCATGTATCCTGTGCATGCCGGCTGCTGTAGCAGGGTGTACCTCCAAGCTGAAACACAACTCATAAGAGCTATTTCACAGCAGATATAGGTGTGGTGATGTTAGTCGCCCTGGCGATTTTGG
>DWIE01001196.1:0-11442 GCA_018248235.1 Choaspes benjaminii | reverse complement strand
TAGCAACTTTCCAATAGGTAGACTGCATGCCCGTGTGTTACTTCATAACATAAAAAAACATGCTTTTGATCGTTACAGAAATGAACTGTAAATAAATAAAATAAATACGGATAAACACAGGCGTCAGCTGTTTTTTTTTTTTAGTTTTTGTACATATTGTTTGAACATGTTTTTGCCTAATCCTATGTGAGCTTCGTCGAATAATTCGACCCGATTTTCTATATTTGATTTAACTTCCACTTGCATTTCTAGTAAATATGAAATGTCCATCGAATGTACAAAACAATTCATATGTTATTTAGAATACGGGGTTTACAACCTCGAAGGACGGTCATGTTGTTTACAATAATTACCTAATAATAATACGACAGATTGGTATAGCAATTAATGCAATTATGTTTCACGTTTACTCCAGTTTTACCTCTCCAGATAACATTGTTATTAAAATCACGCTCGATTGCATTGAACTTACTTGCAGGGTCCTTGAGAAAATACATGCAATTGTCACAAATGCAACACAGTTTAATAATAACGGCTGCATATTACAAGGTGGTTCTGTTTACTGCGTAATACTATGCTATATTTAGCCGTAATTACTTTAGTCGTGGTGTATATTCTTATATTTGTTTGCAACTAGCTGTTACCCGCAACTTTGCTTGTTTTTTTTTTATTGTACTCATCCAGAAACCTTCCCGGATGTACGTATGATTTGCTTGTTCTATTCCTAATCGAATAATCGGTACGCGGACTCAAGGGGAACGAATGTGAAAACGTTTTGTTTATATTTATACTATATAAATCTGTTGTCTGTCTATACATTACATTTTTATATGTTAATTTAATTTAAATTTATAATTAGATTTTGTTGTAATATTCATTTTTTGACTCACTGACATATTTTTATAAAATTTTGTCCGTCATTCTGTATGTTCCGTTAGAACGGTGATAGTGCATAAGCCATATAAAGTGTTGACGAAGTCCCGGCCAAAAGCTTATATATAACGATATAACGAGAAAAGGTTAAATTATCTAAGTTAGGTAAATCATGATTATTACTTAGAAACTTCTATTTTTATCCTGCTTTACTTGTGTATTAAGTATGTTATTTTATTACGGTCTAGTAATAAGGATGATTTGCCATAACCGAACTAGCAAAACAGTTCCTCTGAAAACATTGAAATTAATGATTACAAAATCATGGATTGATCATGGTTATTTTGACTGTCTGGTTCATATTTTATAAGCAATTTAAATATATTCAGACGTAGGTACTAAAGCATTGCTGACGCCTGATTTTTTAAGTATCACCAAAACTATCATACTATATCATAGGTCGAATTAAATTTCACAGGCTTTGACAATGTTGTTCTACTCGTTTGGTTATATAACCGACCAACCTGTGGTTCGTAAACATCTAGATAAACAAACACATTGATGACTAAATTGTTACAGCGAGGCTGTTGGTTCATCTGCGCAGCACTAGCAATCTAGATCTAAAATAGTAACAAAAAACGTGACGCGTTCAAAACAACATGATTGAACGCTGTATGCCAGCGTTTCCCAAACTTTATTGCTAAGGCCCGGTGATTTTTATTGCTGCCATTCATGATGTACCAAAATAAGGATTTTTTGTATCTATCTCAGGATATAAACAAATAAAATATATTAAAATGTGTACATATGAGTGAATATGTATTACGGGAATGTTAAAAACATTACACATATTAATAACGTGCCACACGTTTAAGAGTGTTAATAAAAAATTAAAAGAACGCTGATCGCCGGAGCGCGACCCGCCACTTGGGAAGCGCTGTTCTATTCTATAACGCAGTAACCTATTGCTGATGCTTACATAACAACGCCTACCTACTCTAACAAATTATTATCTCCTGGTCGAAATTTAGCTCTCTCCAACGGGACCCTTTCTCATGACTTGTTAGTTCTTTTGATTACTGTTTTTGTATAAAATTATATACGTTAAATTAAAGGCCATTTGATTGTCGTGAGATAAGTCCCAGTTTGCTGTTTTAAATCGGAGTTTCTGATGGATTTTAAACTGCTAACGCCGTTTTTGTTCAACCGCTAACTAATGTTTTTTTGTATTTTTTCTTTCTTATTACGTAAAGATCATATGAATTACGTATCTAATAGACTTTGAAACAGTAGCCGCTTGAGCAAAAAGGGCGTTGACCTAGAACTGCGGTTGAAAACAGCGAAGTGTAACGTTCAATATATTAATTGGCCATGTAATGCAGGAGGCCAAATGGGGCTACAGACGTACGATGGGCGCGATGTTCGCATACAGCAAGCAAGCAGATCGCATGCTGATGTCGTACAATTACCAGGTGCAGCAGTGCGCGCGCGCCGGGCACGCCCGTACAGCGGCAAGGATGAGCCTTATACAATGCATCAGGCACATCGTGCAGAATGAGGGGCCGCGGGCGCTGTTCAAGGGCCTCGGGCCGAACATAGTGGGCGTGGCCCCCTCGAGGGCCATATACTTTTGCACGTACTCCCAAGCGAAGGCCATACTAAACCAGCACATGCCACCAGACACGCCGATCGTGCATCTGTCAGCAGCCAGTGCCGCGGGTTTCGTATCGTGCACGATGACCAACCCGATCTGGTTCGTGAAGACGCGGCTGCAGCTCGACGGACAGAACGTGACCGCCGTACAATGCATCAAGAGGATATACGCTAAAACGGGCATCCGCGGCTTCTACAAGGGCATCACGGCGTCGTACATGGGCATCAGCGAGACGGTGGTGCACTTCGTGCTGTACGAGGGCGTGAAGGCGCGCCTGGCGGCGGCGCGGCCCGCGCGCGCCGCGCCCGAGCGCCGCTCGCCGCGGGACTTCCTCGAGTTCATGGCGGCCGGCGCCTTCTCCAAGACCGTCGCCTCCTGCATCGCCTACCCGCACGAGGTGGCGAGAACGCGGCTGCGAGAGGAGGGCGACAAGTACCGCAAGTTCTGGCAGACTCTGCACACTGTTTGGCTGGAGGAAGGGTACCGCGGTGTCTATAGGGGCCTGGGAACGCAACTGGTGCGACAAATACCGAACACGGCCATCATGATGTCGACGTACGAAGCGGTCGTGTACCTGTTGACGACACACTTCAACAGTTCCTTCTATGAAAACACCTAGATGCATACAACCGGGATTCTGTGAAACCCCTGTAGTTTCCAAGACCTGCCCTGTTATTGTGAAATTGTTGGAATGTAATCGTCTTCAGGAAACGAAGTTCTTTCTGTTGCTCCAGAAGTTTAACTTCGTTTTAATACGATTACAGTGAGATATTTCACCGAGGACGTTAGTCGAAGCTCGTTTGTAGCGGTCTCCATGGTAGAGCATCCACAAGACCTGTTAGATCTTGTTGCGTGATTGTCCCATTAGATCAGACCCTTTATATCCGTCACACGTTTAGCAGGCTTCGAATGTGCCGTTATAACATAACATATAGCTGATATTGTTGTAACCACATATGTGTGAAGTGGGTACTAAATGTGTTGTTCCTTATCAGACCTCCTAATGTGTTAGTCGCAGAATTACACTGATTTAACTCTCATGAATGATCCGCAGATCGTTTGCGAATAAAACTCGATAATAATGTTTGTGTATTATAGTTATATATCTATAGGATTATATTAAGCGTTGTCAGTCAAATGTGCCACGTAATTTTGCTACTTGTAACCGCTCAAATGTAGAGCTTTTGTATTGAATATGATAGAAATATTCTTTAGGTGCTTTATATGTCTCATACAAAATTATTTGCTGTGACTGATAAATTTAAAATTCATAATCTCTTAGAAAATTGTCAGTACTTAAGTATTATGAAGCAAGGAGTGTGACACTGCGTTTTAGTTTTCTTTTCCACTTTGTATCAATTAGATTTTTGAATAATACTTCAATCTGTAAGTTGGTTAACAGTCATGTACATAAAAAGTAAAATTGTTTCTCCGGTTAGCAATAAAACATTTGATGCCATAATATTAATTATTAAACTGTGTCTTCAATCAAAATGGCATTACTTCTAAGTGAACAAAAAGAAGAATTGTTTTTTTTTTATGTGTTGGCGTTTCGGCATTTAGCCCTTTTGCCAATATTAAAAAGAAAAATTAAAAATATGTGTTCTAGTCGTTATATTTCCGAAAGGATTGAATACAGCTAAGACATTAAGATAAAAATTATTTATACAAATTGTTTCCCACAGCTGCAAAATGTACAGTAAATGTGTCTCTGTGGTTGTAATTGCCAAAAACACTGCTAATATTTTTGGTAAATTACTCAACAAATACATAAAACTTGTATTGTTCATTCTCCATGGTTTTGTCTCTCTAGATTTTTGTTATAAAAAAGTAGAAAGACAAAAGATAAAGCTGAAATGTTACTTTTGCAGTAAGCTCTTTATACACAGGACATCTGCATTGTATTTTACAGTATGTTAATACAGTAGGTCAATGCAGGTAGTCATGTTTCAAATCTTGTAAAGTTTTATTATGATTAGGTATTACAGATTGTTCATGTTATTCCAGTGCCAGATGTAGGCTCATGTTTTGGTTAATGAATTTTTTATGACAAGTTTAAACATGAATATTATTGATATTGGTTGTTTTATATTTATGTTGAAATGTTGATTGATAAAATATTTCTAATAATGTAATAACCATATTACAGTTGTAAGTGCCTGCATGTTTTAGTGTGCCTATGTAGTAGTGAAACTACCTTTTTAAGGATACTTTTCAAATTTAGTATGTAAGAAAGAAATTCAGCTGTATTTCATTTTTATAATTTCAGCAACTTTACTGGTCCCCTAGCACAGGTTTAGTAAGTTGTGAGCTGTGATATAGAGCTTGTAAATATTAATTTTATTACGCACATTATTAGGCTTTTTTTTCAATTGGTATATCTATAATTTTTTATATGATCTTTTTTCTGAGTAGTCAAAATGCACACTTAATTGGTTGACTGTTTTTTGGTAATTGAAAATAAATTATGTTTGTAAATGTTAAATGTTTCATAGTTTGTTCTTTTTTTAGAAATTTTAAATGGAAAGGAGGCAGATTTTTCTTCAATTTAAAGGATATTTGTAAAGAACAGATTTAGATGTGTCAGACTGAGTATAAGATACTTTCATTTAATAAATAAAGGAAAATTAAAAAATAACAAGCATTTTTATTTTGAGAAATTACTCCAAGACATGTTTTTATGTAGGTCCACATAGGTAGATACAACAAATGAGACATATTTAATTAAGCCCAACATTAATTAAGAGCGTCTCGCTGTGTATTATTTACAACAATTGCTTTAGTGCGTCTTTGTATAGCATTTTCCTTAGTAACATTTAGAAGTACTTGTATTACTTAATTTACATCTGTTTGTTTATAGCTTAGATAAATGTTTTTGTGGAATACGATAATTTCCTGTGCGATATAAGGAATTTTGTGATGTGTCTGAAAAGTTCGAATACACTATCTAGTAGAACTTCAGTAATAGTTAAACCAAGAAGAGCTGTTGTTGCAATAGGCGTGATAATACTTTTCTGTGTATCAACAACACCTTTTCTATGGCTCCGTTCAAGTCATATAAACATTCATCACTTTTTAGACTACCTTAGGGGTTGAAATCCCAAAAACCCTTCCATACATTCACTTACAGTATAAAAGGAACCTGCATGCAAATTTTCACATTCCCACCCCATAATGTTGGGGCCCCATATAGCCATAATAAAATACCATTACATTATAGTTATTTGTCATATTTTATTTAATTTATTTTCCATAGTTAAATAGTTAGAAAATCCACTACCACATTTTACACAAACCGACAATCCAATTTATTGGAATTAAATACTGCCTAATTAGAAAAATGCTACATTACTTACATAATAACAAATGCAGGTAAATAAATTTTCAAACTAACATATTTAAAAACTAAAGTCCTCATCACACACAATTCTAGTACAATATACTATTCACAACATTATGATGTAAAAGGCTGTAACAAAATTTTGACAGATGCACTAGTAATAATCACCCAAGCATGGGTGGTTATTGAATTTGATACATTGCTAGGATACCCTAGTATGCGGGTCAAAGGGAATAAGTCAACATTGAGAACAACTATAGGTGCTTGTCTGAACCATATTATTGGGAACATAAGCAGTAATCCACATATAAGTCGAAGTCCAGAGTTCACAGTGCTTTTAATAGTAAGGATTTTACGTATACGAGCTTGTGAATATTCTTTCAGTACAGATTCTAATTTATTTATTCTGCGCTGTAGCTTTGAATATGCAGCAAACTCATCTTTCATTGATATATTTTTTTGTTCTTTTTTGAGCTGCATTATATCTGCCCAGATGTTTCTTTCCTTAATTGAGGGCCTCGCAAAGCAAGCTGCAATCGGCTTTACCAAGCTTGGCGTCAGAGTGCCGAGCGCACATACAATAATAAAATAAACCAAAAGGAAACCATTTACAATTTCCAGCATTTTGAATAAGTGATTTTGTATATTCAGTAACAGTCACTTTTCCTTTTATAACTTGAGATTCGCGAAGTAGATAGACAAACTGGATATCCGTATTAACTGAAACACTAAACGAATAATAATGTATTGTAAAATCGCGCTTTTTGGTTGCAAATTATAAAACCTTTTTACAGTTCACGTTCAGTAATTTTTTTCTTTGACTTTGACATTTGTGTTTTTATGTTGTTGATAATTTTGAAGGCTTCAGCTTATTACTATTCAACCTATCTTCATTGTTTTTTTTATATTCAAAAAACATTTTATGCTATATTGTTTGCACTCAAGAGATTTATATACTTTGTGTAGCGATTCGGGATTGAAATAGAGATTATTAACATAGGACTCTTCAGAGGGCAGTGTCGTGATGTAAGTAAATAAAAAAGATATCTTAGTTTTTTTCAAATTTTTGTAATGAAAATAAAATTAGCAAACAATAAATGACGTTTTAACAGCTAAAACAAGGAAATATTAGAACGTAATCGCTGACTTTGTATAACAAATCATTTTGATAAACATGGACAAACGGGTTACATGATATTAGGTTAAAAAAAATTATGGTTTTATCTCTGACTAATACAATATAATTCATACATCATGTACATCACCAACATTTTAATATTATAATTTTAATATGAAGAAACAATTAAGATAGGCTGTATGGCACGGTGCCGAAGCCGTAAAACTTGTAATTAAAAAATATCTCATATTGATAGGAATGATAGGTTATGTTATTAAATTAAAACAACTAAGAATTTAAATCATAGATTATGACGAATGTAATTTATTTGGAGGCATTTTCAACTCATGAATTTTATCAGCAATCGTCTACTATAGAACTTCCTGTAGAATCTCTGTTAATATACTGTATATATAAACATTGTTCCTCTGGTGACATTGATTTAAAATATGTTTATCGGCCCAATATCACATCCGAGCAACATATTACGATTAATTATAACACTAGTAGAGACGTGCTGAATTTCGTTGAGCCCATAGAACTGCCATGGCAAGTTTCTTCGTGTGTATTCCCTGTATGTTTGCACGAAGATACTGTTATCACGGGGCTGTGCGCCGTAGCCAGACACATCTGCAAGCACAGGTCGCTTTCACCCTCAGCACTTGAACACAAGGAAGGCCTGCTTGGTTTCCGCAAAAGTTGTCTTCAAGCACCCAATGAAGTTTCAATTTGGACGAAGTTCTGTGAAATAGACCTCATCAAATCTGTCAAAGAAGTCCTGAACGCGCAAAACCTCGACGAGATCCCAAAAAACCTGGTGCGCTTCGAAAACCATTTGCGTAAACCTGTTAGAATACACAATGTTTACAAATTCGCTCGAGAATTAAAAAAAAATGATTTACTGTCAAATAAAAATGAGGTTGAGGCTCAGAATAACACAGAAACTACTGAGACAAATAGACAACCCAAAAATAGAAAATGGAAGTCGAAAACCCGAAAGGAACTTGAAATAGATAGCTCCACCAAAATTGAAGATCTGAATATAAACCACCAGTTTGCTGAGGGGCCGTTCTTTACACTGGCGGACTTGGTTTTGTTTCCTTCGTACTATATAATTATAGAGTCTGTTGGGAGCAGTATATTTGAAGCGATGTTACCCTTGTCTCATAAATGGTTTAAAAATGTTCATTGTATTCCAGAAATACAAGCAGTAACCAGTATTTTGAACGGTATCAAAAATAGATCTTTACACATTGGTAATGTGATTTTACCAACAACTGAAGATGTCAGCCTATACAAGTCTGATCCAAGAAGGCATAATCCAAAAAAGAGGTTGTTCACAAAAGAAAGTGATATTGAAAATGCATTAAGTTCTCTAACAGATGGGATGGAACTAGATGTCTGTAATAATAAATTTGAAAGAGAAATAAACTGGGATGTGGTTCCTGATGGTGCTAATCCAGCAGCAGGTCATTTACCAGATGAAAGGATCATCAGAAAATCCCAGCAATTAGAAAATTTGGCTTTAGCTGTTTTATCAATAGCTAAAGAAGGAAATTTAATTGTGGATTTTTGTAGCGGAAGTGGCCATTTAGGTATTTTAATAGCCCATCTCCTCCCTAAATGCACTGTTATCTTGCTAGAAAATAAAGAACAATCGCTGTTGAGAGCCAGAGAAAGAGTGCACAAGATGGAGCTGAATAATGTGTACTTCTTTCAATGCAATTTAGACTTTTTTGTTGGAAAATTTGATATAGGTGTAGCATTGCATGCATGTGGAATTGCCAGCGATTTAGTTTTGGACAAATGTTTAAAAGCAAATGCTAAGTTTGTTATCTGCCCTTGCTGCTATGGGTCTCTCCATGCAACTGACAGACTAGCTTATCCAAGGAGCAAGAAATTTTGCACAGTCTCTATTGACCAATACTTGTGTATTGGCCACACTGCTGACCAAACACACAAAGAACATCCACTGACAATTAGAGGTGCTAAATGCATGGCTGTAATTGATTCAGATCGAGCTAGATTAGCTGAAGAATTTGGATACACTGTAAGTTTATCAAGACTAAACCCACTTTCATGTACACCTAAGAATAATTTACTAATTGGGATACCAGCATAATGTAAAATAAAATTCAACAAAATATTTATGTAACAACTTTTATTTTTCTTAAAATATACCATTTTGTACTTCAAAAAAAGTCTTCTATTCATCACACCAAATGAAAATTTTTGTTTCATTACAAATCCTCGATTTAAGCTTTTAGTTATGATATGATTCATAACCAAAACAATAAAGCTTAAAGTAGCTTACAATAATCACAGACTTACAAAGATTTGTAGAAACAAAATACCATTTCGAATTTGAGCTAACACAAAACAACCACATGCCAAGAAAAAATTTTTTGCATCTAAAGGTATTTATTCAACAGCTAGATCTAGTTGACCCGAGCATAAACAATTGCAGTGCGGCATGGTATATACACCTGCACTGAATCTTTTCTATTTCCCCACGGCATGTTCTGTGTCATATGGGAATCTATTTGGTGTTCCACGCGGCCGAAACCGCCGTACTTTTTACTATCTGAACATAAAACAACCTTATAATTTCCGGGATCGTTCACCCCAACCCTGTAGTCGGTGAAACTTTGCGTAGCATGGAAGTTGAACACGAACAAAAGGCCAGCGCGCTCGAACGCTACCACCTTGTCGCCTTCATGTTTGCACGACACGTAACCTGGATTAGACCGAAGCCAGCCGTATTTCTCCTCCAAATTGTTCATGTCTTTGTCGAATTCGTTGAGGAACTTGTATTTTAGCAGGTCGTCGTCCACCAAGTGCCACTGTCGTCGCGCGTAGTGGTAGGAAGAGTTGTTGCCCGCCCGAGGGAAGTCCAGCCACTCGGGATGCCCGAATTCGTTACCGATGAAGTTGAGGTAGGCCTCCCCGCCCAGCGCGTGCGTGACGAGGCGGATCATGCAGTGCAGCGCCAGCCCGCGCTCCACCACGGCGCTGGGCTCGCTCAGCGTGCTCATGTGCGTGTACATCGCCGCGTCCATCAGCCAGAACGCTATCGTCTTGTCGCCCACCAGCGCCTGGTCGTGACTCTCCGCGTACGCGACGGTGCCCTCCATCCAGCGGCGGTTGGTGAGCGTGTGCACGATGTGGCCCATCTTCCAGTCTTCGTCGCGCTCCTCTTTCAGCAGCTTGATCCACATATCCGGGATCGCCATGCCCAGCCGGTAGTCGAAGCCGGTACCCCCTTCCGCGACCGGGCGGCATGACGCGGGCATGCCTGATACGTCCTCGGCAATAGTGATGGCTCTGCTATCGATGTTGTGCACGAGGTCGTTGGCCAGCATCAGGTAGATCAGCGCTTCCGTGTCCACGTTGAGGCCGTAGTACTCGTCGTAGTGCCCAGAGAACCCTTCGCCGATGCCTCGGCTATGGTACAGCATGGATGTCACGCCGTCGAACCTGAATCCATCGAACTGATATTCCTCTTGATACCACCTCAAGTTTGATAGTAAAAATCTCAAAACTTCGGTCTCGGAGTAATTAAACAGGCGGCTGTCCCATAGCGAATGGGTTCCTCTCGGTCCATCGTGAAAGTAGCACGAGTTGGTGCCATCGAACTCGTTGAGGCCGTCCAGGGTGTTCTTGGAGGCGTGCGAGTGGACGACATCGAGGAGTACGTACAGACCCATCTCGTGGGCTTTATCGATGAGCTGCTTCAACTCGCAGGGGGTTCCGTAGCGGCTGCTAGCTGCAAAGAAACTTGTGACTTGGTACCCGAAGGACGCGTAGTAAGCATGCTCCATAATCGCCATCAATTGTATGGCATTATAACCTTGTTTCTTGATCCGGGGCAAAACATTGTCTTTAAACTCCAAATAGGTACCAACTCTCCCTTCAGGGGTGGCGATTCCAACATGGCACTCGTAAATACGGAGAGATGCTGGCCTGTTTACTTTGGAGTTCTTAAATTGATACGGTTGGTCTGGCTTATAAATAAACTGTTGGTACGTGAATCCTTCGAAGGGTTTCACGTAACTAGCCCACGGAGACAGCCTGTAGAGGTGTTCGTTGACGATGATCTGCACCCTGCTACCGTGCTGGAGGGCGCAGGACCCGTCCGGGTTGGACGGGATCTGCAGTTCCCATTTACCATACTCTAGTTTCTTAAATGGATGGCTCTTCGAGTTCCACCCGTTAAAATCTCCTTGAAGATGAAGAGAATGGGCGCCTGGCGCCCACTCTCGCCATGTCACGAAGCCGTTAGACGCAAATTGGGGACCATAATACTTGTATCCTTTGGTAAAACTCTCAACTCCCCCCTCCCATGACTCCATTCGCCCCCAAAGATCTTTGTAGCACGCATACCTTCGACGAATTTCTCGCTCGTATGGCTTCAAATAACCATCACGATCAAATAATTTTGCTATATCGGGGACGGGT
>DWIE01001195.1:0-11451 GCA_018248235.1 Choaspes benjaminii | reverse complement strand
TCAAACCCTTATACCGATATAAGTTCTACCACACAAATAGATGTAACATGTCGAACATGAAAAATTTTACCAGATACGGAACACAACAAAATTTGTTTCGTGCGGAAAATCGAACTTACGACCACATTTCGCAGGCCGCGTCATCACCGTCTGCGCCACGAAGGTCGTCTATTGGTACAGCTAGGTACCTGGGCGACTTACATTGTTAAGTTTTTTTATTCTGTCCAAATTGTAGCCAACGTAACGTAACGCCAACTTGAAGAGAGTAGTAGAAACATCCTAAGTTACAATGCTACTTGCATCAAAGATTCAACAGATGGCGTTAGGAGTTTTTTTTTCTTAAGTCGCCTTTTTTAATTAGCAAGTTGTTTTTGTGTTTATATTTACACATGATTTTCTTTTTCGTATAACGTTTAAAGTAACAATTGGGATAGCATGGCATAAAATAAAACGAAATATATTTTTATTATAAACAAAATTTAATAATCTTAAACATCTCTAGCGTAATCAAACAAAAAGATTCCATCCTCATTACTTCACAAGTAACAATAAAAATAAACTTAAGACAACTTACACAACTAACTATATTAGCTATGTCTAAATCTCATTTCCCAGTCCATTGTCAAGTCATAATAATGTCGTTATCAAATACCCACGTTCCACCAATCTAGGATGAACGTTTGAGATAAATTCATACAATCCAATTTTTATCACAAGATAATGGCAACGAGCTATGTTTAGCAAAATGAAATAGCATGGAATTTTTCCACTTCTGCATACTAATTGATTATGCACGCCAAGTACACTAGAACTAACGTTTATACCATAATCACTTCAATACAAAACAACAATATAATATGCGAAACAACTTCGCCACAAAATACTCGATAACAAATCATTTTAATTATGTATAACTATTATATAAGCTAGAAAATTAAACTTGATTGTGAACATAAACACCAATTAGTTCAATAAATTACTTAGCAACATTAGGCGAGATAATGCCAACGTAAGAAATTGATAAGTAGCAAATTATCATTAAAACTTGTAAC
This sequence comes from Choaspes benjaminii, assembly GCA_018248235.1. Taxonomy (NCBI): domain Eukaryota; kingdom Metazoa; phylum Arthropoda; class Insecta; order Lepidoptera; family Hesperiidae; genus Choaspes; species Choaspes benjaminii. The sequence continues at coordinate 10,399 of DWIE01001195.1, read as the reverse complement.
TTTAGAAAGTGCAGTGTAAACCTGCTTACATATCGATGTATTGAAATAAAAGAAAACAAATTACATCACTAGAAAGCAGTACCGACAGTGCCTGATTACTATGTAGGTAGGCAGCATGTAACAAGAAAACGACAAAAAAAATTATAAATAATGTATGTTATTTATAGTAACTAACCAGTTTATAGGCGGGTATTTCCATAATTAAGAAATTGTGGGTTATATTTTTTTTGTAAAATAAATCTAAAACCTTTGAGACGAAAAAAATTAATCAACACATTATATAATTTAGACACACAAAGTGCCACAAAATATTGAATATGTGGGTAATATAAGATAAAAATGAGTAAGTTTTATCAGAGGCTGGGGCCCAAAGTCCGAGATCGCCTATATGGATAATCCGGTGCTGAGCACCAATTGAATTCAATTAAGAGCAGGATGTATCAACCTAGTAACTAAATTCGATATTAAACTCTTATATTTATTATATTTGTATTTCGACTATTTACTGATTTAGTAACATATTCGTGTTGTTTTTCTTGGATTAACTTAATTATCTATTGCCCACTGCCTCCCACAAATGGGCGTCTCTAATAAACCAGCATTAATGTAATCTATATATTAATACGTGAAGCGAAAACTTTGTAACTCATTTTGAGAAAATTATGCGTACATAGGGGTGTGTAATTCGACCCACTTATTTTATAAAGAGAAGGAGTGCAATGAACTAATATTTTTGTATAATATATCCATTACAAATACATTTAACTGTATAAAAAAACATGACACACACTTCTGCGTGAGTACACTGTACACACAGACACATACTTCACTAACATATATACTCTTTTGTTTTTACACAAAATGGTCGAATTTTGACCACTGGCCAACCTCTAGTGCCAATTAATAACTGAAGTTTACGTTTAGTACTGCAGGAGGTATTTGGTCTGTAACCATAGTTTTCTTCTTTTATGGAGTACTATCATTTTTGTAAGTAACTTTGCTAAACATAACTGAAATTTTCAACAAAAAATAACATAAAACCCCCTTTATCGATGATAATACTTACAAAAAATTATAAAATTAATCTTAATTTTTCAGCATGGAATTACTACCCAAAGTCTAACTAACTTATGGACTACGTAACCTATTTGAATGGAATAGGAAAAACAAAAATATTGCTAGAGCTTATAAGAAAAATACTTGGTGCCGAAATTAGTTATAATTTAATTATTTACTATCTTACAATGTTGCAGCTACCAACTCAGAGTGCATTCTGAGCTGAATAACTAACTGTTTCAAAATTTGTAACATCTTATATCTTGAGAGAGCAGTAAATAAAATACTGTAATTGTTCGGTTCAGGTGAACAACTTTTGCATCGCGACCAGCGATTTTACTAGTAATTCATATTAAGCGGTTTAGTGCTAATTTTATTTTATAAAATTTATGGGTGATGTTACCATTATAGAACTTCTAATTAAATCACCGACGGACAAGCGAAAGGGTTTTCGTAGTGCCTGTTTGAATAACTTTATGTTTAGGGGCGGTAAACACTACAGGTTTAATCCTACCACCATCTACTGCCACCACAGGTGTAACACCTATATGTTATGTATGTACTATAAATATGCATATGATATGTGGGGCATGAAGTCTTGATCATACTTTTCAGGAGTAATATTAGTTGGGGTCTTGTCCAATTTATAAAAATAAATAGGAACTCGCCCCATGTATTTAGCGAGGTGCAGAAGTAAATATGATTAACCATTTGCTTAGAATTCATATGGCGTAGATGGCGAACCTATTGCCATTTACCGGACATATTTCCACCGAACCAAACGACCTGGGAATCGAACCCAGGACCCCGCATTCGAGAGTGGGTAGTCTTTACGACCACCGAGTTATTGAGTAAGTCATTTTATTAATTTATTTGGAATTGATTATAAATTACACACATCCTCAACCATCAGATGAGTACTGTACTCTAGCTTATTCTAAAATGCCCAAACACATCTGCGTTCAAAACATCTGTTCAATCGCGGCGCGGTAGAGCAGCTCAAGCAGTTTAAATCCTGGTATGTATACAGGAATAACAATTAGAGACAAATGTAATACATTGATTGTGACAAAGGACGAATGCACTATTAGATACTAAGACGGAGGACAATTCATATATTTATCTCACACGCACTCAGACATGGCCGTTAGTTAGACATACGGTTTTCGGTTTTGTTTAATACGCGTAGTATAGTATGGTGCGTCGTCAGTCGTACTTGAAATACTGTCATTTTACAATAGACTTACTATGTCATTGCTGACATAGGTTTCATCAATTTTCTATTATTGTCCATTATATCCATAACATGTGTAACTGTGAAGTATGAAATTAAAATAAATTCTTTGTCTCAATTACTCTTCTATTCTTTATGAAAAATGCTCCAAGCCTCCATTAGTTGTAATATTACAAGTAAAAATTCATAGTACCAACTGTTACAGTATGTCACTGGGTTTTAAAATAAATGTCTAAGCTATTATATAATATAATATAAAATAAACATAGTAATTAGAAAAATATACAAGGAGTTCACAATGAACAATTCCATTATTCATCATTTTAGTACGGAAAGTAAACTCGTTCTAATTATATTAATTGTGGAAATTTAAGCACGACAAAAATATTGCTTATTTCCAACCACAGCTTCAGGCGAAAATATACCTACTTAGATCTAACCTATGGAAATATTTAAGATTACATAGTGAGATGGCAGTCTTAAAGCTTGTTGTATTAAAAGAAAAAAGTGTATAATAATAAAGGGTCCATTTTCACTGACGCGAAAAGTTAAGGAACTAAACATGCATATGTGCCTACGTTAGAAAATCGAATATTTTGAAACTGATAGAAATTAGTACATTAAGTTTTTGAAGTCCAATATGTCCCAAAGGAGTTTTTTTAATTGGCCATTCAATGGCTTCAACTCAAACATTGTGAAAATTGGCATGCAACATCAACATCAAATAATTTTGGGACTAAATTTGGATGTTTTTTGTAGATGTATAATGAATCTCAAGATAATTGACAAGAACGAAACATTCATCGATGGTAAAATCTGTCCTGGCTCGCCCAGGTGAGTACCACCACCACACCTATTTCTGCTGTGGAGTACCTCTTATGAGTTGCATTTCATCTTGAAGGGTGTGGCAGCTGGCACGCACCAGATAGATGAGGCTACTAAGTTAGCCCTTAAGAGTAGCAACAATCTGTTTAGCGTCGTTTATGGTTGTCATGGGCTGCAATGGTCACTTAACATCAGGAGAATTGTAGCCCATTTGCTACTCTAATTTCGATTAAAAAATATATACATATACAATGAGATTTTGTTGCGAAAGTTGTTGAGAAATGCCATACAACAATACAAAACACAACATGTGCCACAGTGACTAAATACTGAAACAGAAAAATCATTTTGAGTCAGCTCATAAGGGCAGAATCAAATATATTCAGTAATTATTGCCAACAATAAGTTACTGATGTAACAGAATTATGTTAATTATCATATACTGCTAAACCACCTCAATTGCATTGCGTATCTGTAAAATATAATTATTACTAATATATAAAATGTAATAACCAATAATACTAACGTATAAATAAACGCTAATTAACTTATCACAAAACTTGATGTCCTTAGAGGCAGTTCTGGTCCCATAATTGTTTAAAACATTTAAAAGGTTTTTATACAAGAAAATGTATGAGCATAATTTCAATCTATGACTTCTTTGTGTCTTCCTCTTTAGCAGCCTCTTCGAAAGCAGCCAACAGATTCCTTCGACATTTACTTTCATCGTAGTATCTGACTGCCCAGACTATGTATTCGCCAATATTAAGAGGGTCCTCAGAGTAACTGATTTGGACCTTGCATTTCCTCTCCCATTTCATAGAGTCTATGCTTCGGCTATTTCTTGATCTCGTAAATTCAATATAACCATTGCATTCAACTGCAAGTCTTGGCAATTGGGCATTTAAGGCATCGTGGGATCTGTCAGAGTCAGTCCCACTTGTGGAAGGTAGACAGTCTCCTTGGCCTTTCTCCGCATTAGGTGGTGTTACTAGCACACATTTACCTTTTGGCTGCTCTCCATCTCCTCTATTACTAATAGCATTACTCTCATTCTCATATACTCCATGTACATTTACATTCTCTTCATGATTTTCCAAGGGCATCAGCTCCAAATGATTGTGTTTAAATCTTTTTTTCCTACTGCCTTCACACTCATCATCTGGTTGGCAACCTTCGGCCCACTCAGGGCTGTTGCAGTTTGACCGCAGGAGCCTCCGCTTGCCAGACCTTCCAGTTCTAGACCGAATCACTTCAGGAGAGTTTAGCGGACTGGCTAGTATAGAATCATCTTTTCTTTGCAGTCTCTCTTGACGTGATTGAATCCTGTCAATACTCTCAACAGTAGTGAAGTCATGTCTCGAGCATTGCATATCATATTTTAGGAATGTGGTGACTTTTTTTCTAGTTTTTATTGTTTTGCCAAACCACTCCAATACTGCATCATCTGATAGATACAGTCCAAGGTTCTGCCGTTCATTGTCAATCATGTGTTTGTACCAATTTATGAACTTCCTAGCGTTCTGATGTTGGGAAGATTTGAATTTTGTATTGTTGTTGTCTTCATGTTTAATTACCGCCGGCCTTACACTCCTGCTATGGTTGGCTTGTTTTTTAGGTGTTGGTGGTATACTTGACATTTTTTATTTATCGGTAAGTATCTCGACTACTTTTTGAGAACTTTTCGCTTCGTGGGCAAGTTGCGAACGGAGTCCTTCGATTCTCTGTTTACTCGTTTCTATGTAAGTGGTAATAGATAAATTGATCTCCAGCAGTTCTTTATGTAGCGTATTCACGTTCTGCGTATTCAACGATATATTTTTTAGACACTTTGCTGCTTCCAATGCTAGGTGATCCCGGGTCAAATCGTCGGATACTGTAGAATTCATCTTACGTTAGCCTCCTAAACTAGCATTTGCTAACACTATCAATGTTTTAATATAAGAATTTATTTCATGAAACTAAACAACTAAAATTATTAATGCGAACATGTCACACATTGACATTGACTTGACAAGACAAAGCGTCGTTTGTAAATTTAAAAATATATTTTGCAGATAATAAAAGTTGAATACCACAGAGGTATATTCACAGATAGTTAAATCAACAAAAACCGTCAAATACTATGCCGCATGACAGTGTCCTTACAGTGTTACCAAAACAGCAACTAAGGTGATCAACATAACAAAAATATTTCAAACTTCACGTATTGCAATTGTTAGTAAAAAATATAGACATGAATTGCAATCACAACTAATAATTTTCTATTAAATAAAGCAAATTAAATCAGAGTACTTTTACTACATTAACAAAATACTGCCCAGATAAATAAAAATTGCGTTATATATTTAGTTGTCCTGTGTATTCATTTTACTACAGAAACAATTTAAAGGTATTTTTAGATCTCAATCATTTTCGATAAATAAATTCAATAAGTATATGTATATGTAGTGATACTAAAATTACAGGAACTAGCTGAGCCGTACAATAAATCGAGCCACCGAGCATTGGTAAATTTCGTAGCCGCGCTTCCTTGTGAGTGGTAATCTGATCTAACACCAGCTAAGCAAGTTTAGCGCTTAAACACCATTCTTTAAGTAGCACTTATATTGAATTAACCATTTTTAATGTGTTATGCGTGTATATATATATGTATATATAACTTTGTTAAACAATAGTAATTACATAATATTCCGTTGTAGAGGATTACATTTATTAATTTAAGCACAGATTAATTAAACAGAGATTCGTACATATAAAAAATATATATATTCAAAATTTTGTTTTTGGTGGTACTTTCTTTCAATATCTGTATAATGTTTCTTAAAATAATTTTAAGTATAAATAAAAATGGTAAAAGAAGTAGTATCAAATAAACTAAATATCTAACTTGAAATTATATTAAAATTGCAGCTTAAACAAAATTGTATCAAATGAGTGAAAACTGCATTGTTAATGTCGCAAATCTAATTTGTATTTTTGATTTATACTCAACCTTCATGTCCTTTAATTTATTAATTTTAATGAACAAAAAAAATTATCAAGCGCTTATTAGTTTTGGATTTAGCGAAGTACTGATAGGTGGAAAATTGACAACACTGCTAATATTCCGAACCAATCTACAGCGTTCTGGTGATCATTGACGTCGGCCATTGGTCTATCCTTTGTCAACCAATCATTGAAAAACCAGTGAGGATATCCAATAGATAATGGAGCACGCTCAGATCCAGTCCTCCGATGGGACGCAGGTGATGACAATCAACGGGCAGCAATTGCAAGTTCTACAAATGAACAACACTCCGCACATGATACCTGGACCCAACGGCCAACAAATTGTGGTACATACCATACCCTCTACTGCACCAACTATCCAGGTGGCTACACCTGGTGGACAACAGCTGCAACAACTGCAGGTGGTGCCTTTGTCTAGCATTCAAGGTACCAGTAACAACATACAGCCAATGCAATTGGTGCAGACTGCAGACGGACACACCTACCTCTACCAGCCCACCGCCAGCGCACAGCCCACCATTGATCAGCATCAAATCCTGCACCAGCCCACTGTTATAAACCTGAATGGCAATTTGGTGCAGTTGGCCAACACTGTCCAACCTCAACAGATAGTTAACCAACCAAATGTAGTTATGATGGTGAACGGCAGCGCGTCGGGCGCGCTGGCGCAGGCGGCGGAGGGCGCGGCGGCGGCGGCCGGCTCGGACGAGGAGCCGCTGCTGTACGTCAACGCGCGCCAGTACAAGCGCATCCTCAAGCGCCGCGCCGCGCGCGCCAAGCTGCACGAGCAGGGGAAGATTCCCAAGGAGAGGCCGAAATACCTACACGAATCAAGACACAGGCATGCCATGAACAGAATAAGAGGTGAAGGCGGAAGATTCAACCCCGGCAGTCGAAAAGCCATGGAACAAGCAGAACAGAATGCTCTTGAAGACCACAAACTGCTGGAAGAAATGAAACCAGACACTGTTTCAATCACCATCATTCAGGATGAGGAGGTGCCAGAGCGTCAACCCAACCAGTGGAGGAGACTAGCGCCACAGCCTATGAACTCCACATAGCACGAGGACCTATTCTCCTTATAGCTGTTAAACTGTGACTCTGACAATAACTACCTAAGTGCCGTGTATCCTTGGAGTCAGTGATGGATTGGCGAACTTGGCAGACTGTGTAGTGCAGTGTAAATAATAGTTTTATATGTATTTATATGTTAAGTAGATATATGTCAGCTATGGGTAATTGTTGCTACGTGAACGCTTTTACTTTTCAATTAGAGTTGTTTGTTTGTTGATCCATTTGTAAAAATTAGAGTCAAAGAAAGAGGGTCCTCAAATATTTGTATTGTTTTTATTACTAACAATAACTCATAGCTACCAAATTTTATCTGTAAGTGAGATTTAAATTTCATCAATATTAGATGGAATAAATTTATGGTGTTTATAAAATGTTGATAATATCATTATGATCAGTGTGTTGGGAATGTGTAATAATTGTGTTAGTTTTCTATCAGAAGATATAAATTAATGTTGCTTACTGTGTCAGAATTGTATAAGGAAATACGATAAATAATACCATAAAAAGACGAGGCAATACAACTGGTGCAGTCATGTAATAGTGCTAGGTGGTTTCATACAAATTGTGATAATTTTATAAATCATTGTTATATATATACAGAGAAAACAAATCAAAATCAATCTTACGATATACTTTTGAAATGCAATACTATTTTTTGTTTGGCACAAATCTGTGAAAATTAATTTTAATTAATTTAAAAATTTTAAAACTTTTCTAACAATTGTATCAATAATTGTTTTTCTTACAATAAAATTAACGTAGTGTATGTATGCATAACGGCCAGTTGATCATAACAGTTCTAACTAAACATTATCATATTATATTATTATTTTTGGATAAAACATTTTGTCTGCATATACAAACATGTAAGTAGAGGGGTTTCTAGGAAAAAAGGCTAAAAACTATAGTGGTAAATCATTGGAGAAAACCGAAAAAATTAAATGAATTGTCATTGTAAATTTGTCTCACCAAAAATAATTATAGATATTAGTTTTTCTTTTATATTATCTGTTACAAAATTTATTTGTATTGTACAAATTGAGTCTGAACAACCAAACTGTTTTATTATGTTTTTTGAACTATTTTTATGTTAAAATTTATCATTGTTATGTAATTCGGTACAAAACTTCATATTCATTTATCGTATGTACAGTTATTATGATTGGTAGTAATGCTAGACAAGCCCTGTAATAAAGTTCATTGAACTTATTTGTAACAAAAGTTAAATGACACTCCATCTGATATTGATTTCATAATTCGACCCCTCTTCTCTGGAATTTTGTTTCTTTTTCATATATTCAGGGGCATAGTTCGATGTAAGTATGTAAATAATGAATGTTTCAGGACTGAGTGCAACATATTGAGTAAGTTTTATATTACAAAGTACAAAATATACAATTGCACACTAACATGTTGTTTAAATCTTATTTTATATACTTAAACAAGCAATTATATTAATATATTTATATATATATATTGATGAAGATTTTGGAAACGGCTCTAATGATTTTAATTAAATTTTGTATTCAAATAGAGTTTTGCTGTTTCAGTTTATCTTCTTCACCGCGAAATATATATTTAACAGAAAATAGTAACGCCATCTCTTAAGTTTTCCAAGTACTAGCATTCTTTTGATTGATTTCTCTACTTCCATACATATCAGACAATAGGGAATCAAAATGAAAAAAGCATAGCTGAGTTCGGTCACCTGGATATTAATAAGACACGATTGCAAAATGGTGTTTATTAAAAATGTAGTAAACATGATTCCAAAAAGGATGATCAGGTAGTTCAAGTTACTTATCACTAACACCTAAATTGGCATCAAATGTGTTATTCTATTATTACTGATGTAGATTTACTTCACTACTTTACTACAGTTCAAAATTTATGCCAGTATATACATAATAAAAACTATTTGATACGACAAACAATATTAAGTAGTAGTGCATGCTAGTTTCCAACAAATTGTTGCCAGTTAATTACTAAAAAGTGACTTAGTAGAAATGTTGAAGGCTATGGTAGAAAATATATTTCACAATTTTAGATCCTTCACTTCATAGGACTTATATTATATAACATAAATACGCACAATAAAGATAATAAACAATATCAACACAATATCAATAAAACGTATATCAAAAACAATAACATTAGTATCACTTATGTACTGCAATCAGCTTCTAATTAAAATTTAATTGGAATGTTCAATTTATCTACGCACTAAGTAAGAGATTCTTAACTTTGTACTGTTATGGAGTTGACTCAATATTACAATATACCTGTCATTGGTCATTAATTACAAATTTCATAAAACTCACATTTCACTCACTTTTTTTTTTCACCGGATATAACACCGCTGACTCCTAACTTCTTACGTACTATGTATAATGTTATTATTTGTTGATATCTAAGCAGGTTTCTGAGCATTGTCCCGTATGCGTTGGATTTCGGATTTGATGGCGGATATGATGGGCACGGCCGGGTCTTCGGGCGGCAGCCGCCCTTCTGCCAAGATGAGGGCGGGGTTCACAACGGGCGGGCGGTACGATGGACCTATCGACTGCCGATCAATACTCATTATTAAAAAATCATAAGTATATATAAGTCAGTTGCCTATAGTATGTTATTTGTTAGGTAATTTCAATGAGAACGAGCAATCGTGGTACAAAAAAATAATTTAAGAAAACAATCCGAATGAAATAACATTACTACTACGTACAAAACCGAACTCCGTAGTTCGATCCATATCCTCAGAACTGGCACCCCGTCCGTGGTTACTAATGCCATGGGCTGAAGTAGCTACTTTCCATTAGACGACCTGCGTGGCGCAGACGGTGATTAACCGCCTAACGAAACGTGAGGTCGTGGGTTCGGTTCCCGCGGCGAGACGATTTTTCCTACTTTGTTTCGTGTCTTATATAATCTTACGGGTGGTAAAACATGAATATGTTCGACTGGGTTGGTACCGTCACACCTATTTGTGCCGTGAAACAGTAGTGTTCGCAAACTTGTGTTTCGGTGTTAGGGTGTAATAGCCAGTATTCGTAGAACACGAGGCGTTCGATTCTACCAAGCATCTACCATGATTTTGAATGTATTGTTATGTCCGTAGTATGGTCGAGACTCACATGAGGAGGAGTGGGTCCCCAGGCGGCGGCGGGCGCGCGCCGGGCGGCGGGGCGGGCGGCGGACGTG
>DWIE01001194.1:0-11452 GCA_018248235.1 Choaspes benjaminii | reverse complement strand
GTGACGGTGGTACCGACCCAGTCGAACATATTCATGTTCTACCACCCGTAAGGTTACTCCAGACACAAAACAAATTAATAAAATTCGTCTCGCCGCGGGAATCGAACCCGCGACCTCACGTTTCGCAAAGCGGCTCATCACCATCTGCGTCACGGAGGTCGTCAAAAGTGGTCATTTTATAACAAACAGGTGAACTGCATGCTTCTCCAATTTTAATTTAAAAATCCTTGAAATATACACATTTCGAATGAAGAATGATTTATTTATCCGGCACTGTACGGAACCTTCTTCTATCGATGACATCAATAATCATACGAAACAAAAATAGCTCACATATCACAGACAAATATCTGTCAGTATGTTCCAGTACGTTCGTTTTATTACTTTACAAATTGTGAAGCGCTGATCCAATTTCCATGATCATTCTTCATTTAGCGGTATGTTGTTTGTCGAAGTTTTGAGGTTTATTACGTATTTTGTTACGTAGGCAACTAAGGACTGGGCGGTCCAATATCGAAGTACGCAGTTTATATTTTCTGAGCATATATATTTAAATAATAAGGTTCTATGAAAAATGTCAACCAGACCAAAAATGTAGGTGTTTGTAGATAAACTGTTACAGGCGGAGCCGCGGCCGTTACTAGTTCGAATTAAATATGTAGCCACGTCTGTTTGCGTAGATCGCCATGCGGGACGCGCCCAGATTCGGCTGTTAGGCCCAATTCAATATACTATTTTTATTACACTCGATGTTGGCATAAAATATATTTTTAATCGGTTGAAACTTTTAGTAGCGCTATAAACTGTGGTTGATTCGATATTCTTGTTTATATATTTACCAGATGACGGAATTATGGTCTTGAAACAGAAATATGGATACATAGAAAAATGTTACGTAATATTTTCAACGCAAAATTACCCATACGTGTAAGTGAACAAAATCTTTCTATATTCCATATTTGTAAATATTCGAGTAACTTTAAAATATTTTACAACAGAGACCCGCCCTAACTTTACGCTGATTTTTCTGTTGTTACTTCGTACTGGCCTATTGCGTCGAACACTAGGTCTACATTTTTCGACAATCTTTAACAACAATCAACTTATTCCTGCCACTTTACACAAAACCTTTGTTATAGAAGTACATTTACACGTAAACCTTCCTCATGAATAACTCTATTGGTGAAAATGCGTTCCGTAATGTTAAGTTCATGACATTCAAAAGGCAGACGCGGTAGAAAGATTGTTTTATAATACATATTACATATCTATATCTATATACATATAAGGAATATTTTAAATTTATCAAATAATATATAATCTGCATTATTATAAAATATTTTAACTATAATTAATAAACACCAATTTTATTGTACTCTTATAAAAAAATAAATATAAATTTTATAAAGGAAAAACTTGAAGCGAGCAGAATTTCTTACAGGAAAATTAGACAAACTCAGCTTAGCAATAAATAACTGCCTGCTTGCTTACTTTGCGGTCTGTGGAAACTGATAATGGTCTCCCATGATACGAGTTAAGTTATAGCCAACCACTCAACCTACTGAGATGTGTAAAATATGTCGTAATTATGTTTTACCGTTTTATTTGTTAAAGGTCTAAAATTAATCATTTCTAATGACTAAACTGATACTTAACTAAAGAAATAATTCTTTAAACCTATAAAGAGGTAAATTTAAGTTCATTTGTAAAATATGATGCCTAATTAGTTGTTTTGTATTTTTAAAATAATAATTTTAATTTTATTGTTGTATAAATAGTTTATATTGATCTTTATTCAAATATATGATTTTATTTAAGTGTAAATTTTACTTGAAAGTTAATTTAATAAATTATAAGTTGGATTAAGTCTGGTATTATAAACAAATTCAAATAAAAACAATAAATAATACAAATCGAGGAGAAATACATAGATAATTTAAGCATATACATCGTATAGTGCAACATAAATATCATCGAATTAATCAAATATATTAACTTCCTCAATGTTTATTTTAAATAAATGTACAGCAACGCACTTGTAACCGACTTCGAACAGACCGATGGGTCTGTACTGATTCGGTACCGGTTGTCATGGGCTGTAGTAGTCACTTAACATCAGGTGAACTACATGCCCGTTTGCTATTCCAATTTTCATAAAAAAAATGGTGTATGTCAAAGACAACAATCTATTTTAATAAGACACTGGAGATAAAACAAGATATGGCTAGTGAATCTCATAATATTCGTATATTTCATAGTTTAACGATTAGTAGATTAAATTTCAAGGAGGCTTCTTTAAATAACAGACTAACGATTTTATCCGTGACATTTGACCTCTCCGGTGAGTGGAATTCTCTAGGTGGTTGTGTAATGGTACAATACCTACTTATGTTAAAGCGTAAAACGAATGCTTACATACAAATATTACTTCCAATATTATTTTACAACTAGCTGCTACCCGCAACTATATTCGCGATAAAAGACCCATTTTTCTACACATTTCTTCCTAGCGAAAACATAGTTGTTTTTAAAAATCCAACTCTCGTGTTTTTTTTTACTAGCAAGCTGGTGTTTTAGTAACACACGGGCTTGCAGTCTACCTGCTGGTAAGTAGCTACTGCAGCCCATGACATCTGTAATCAAATGCGGGACTCTTGAAGACATAGATCGAACGCCTCGTGTTCTGCGTATGCTGGCTGGCTATGGCCAGCCTTACACCGAAATACAGGTACCGCGAACACTTTTGTTTCACGGCACAAATAGATGTGGCAGTGGTACCAACCCAGTGGAATATATTAATTTTCGACAATTATCATCATATTTCAACCAATTTATACAAAACCTTAACAAATTATACACCTAAACCTTACAGATGAATCCCTCTGTCTATTGGCGAAAACATTGATGAGCAAACAGACGGACACGGCGTGGGACTTTGCTTTTTAATATGTAGAAATAAAGTTACCAGTGGGATAGGCATAAAAAGCTTAACAAGTTTTTTCTGAATTGAAATTGAAATATACCTATAAGTTCACACTAGCGCATACGAACAGAAACAGGTTTCATTGTTTTTGAGGTGAATAATAAAATAACAATTTAACATCTAAATGTTAATTGCATTTCGTACTATGCAGTAATGTTAAAAACACTTCATATTCAAAGATTGGAAACTTAAATGGGTATTCGTCGTTATAAAATCCTGCATACATTATTTCTGGTCCGTGAATTCTGCAATGCACATGTACACGCGCGGATCAAAACAACACTTCGAATAATGTTTCCTTGTTTTCCCAACGTTATTTCGTTTATAAAAAAATTATATCTTACGACTTTTTGCCTGCGATGTCGTTAGCATTTCATATCGCCTAACAATTTGCGCAAGTATGTGTTGTAGCTACATACCAAATTTCATCAATGCCGGTCAAGCCATTCTAGAGTTATAACAAGGCATACAGAGACAGACAGTCATACAGACAAACATTTTCATGGGGGTAGAATTGACTCATAAAGTGAATATTTATCTCAAAATGTTGAGTGAATATTTAAAACAAAATTGATTGTACAGACATATTACAGATTTATATAGTAGCATCTGGAGAAATATTTATTTTTATTTTCAACACCTTTTTTTTATATTGTTATCACTTCAAAGCCATTCTATCACCCGTATTGGTACAGAGGTCATTTTCAAGTTTAAAATGTAATGTTAAAATCAAATACCATACGCGTTTAGAAGCGAAGCGTAGAGAACTACGCATAGATTCCTTAAACATTTAACAACTAAACAAACCCGATTGGAATAATAATGTTAAGCAATACGCCTAGATTCCGCAAAACATTCAGCTTGTGAACTAACTTGAATACACTACTGGTTATGATAATGATATCGTGAATTTTGTCACGGCCAAGGGTAAATCCTTTACATAACGTGTCGAGAATCAAATAAGGATTATTTTCGTCTCGATTACCCAATTTGTCGTAATTTATGCAAATTGAATTTCTTGGTCCGATCATTCTTTAAGATATATCCATGACATAACCAAATTCTTACAAAAGATATATTTTATATATTGCATAATATATGACGTCTGCAGTGGGTATACTGCAAAATCTTCAATATAAAAAAATAGTTATTACTGAATAACCTGAGGAAACGAACTCGACTATACTTCACAGATTAACCAGCAAGGTAACATGGCTGAACTTTTGTTCTCTGTTAGCTCGGTTTGTTTACAAACATTGAAAAAGAACGCTCCAGCGTCATACTATAGAACAGGATTGTCTGTTAAATTGAATTGACATGCTCCCCGGGCGCCGTCCGCGACGCCATGATTTTATCCTGACAACAATGTTGTTTGACGACGCGGCGACGCTTCGCCACTGCCGCTCCGGCCGTATGAATGGAGCTTAAGCCGCAGAAACTTTACTATATTGAATGCTTCACCGATGCTGAATAATAAAACAGATAAAGCACCTCCCTGCTTAATAGGTATTGCGCAAATAGAAACGTGGATGTGTCAATAGTGCCTCCTCAAGCTGTTAGCAACCGCTCTCCGAGAGACATAGGAAGACTTAGTTTAAATATTTACGATCCGGTGAAACGCAGGTTGTTAAACATTTGACGACGACTCGTTTACTTTTATTTAGTGATTTCACGTTTCATTATTACATGGCAAGATGACACGGGAAACGTATTCCGTGAAAGGATCAGGTGTCACACTTCTGGCTTATACAGCCATAACTGGCGCACACAATGTTTTGCTGGTAAGCATATTGGAAGACGTTATTTGATTACGTTGCATATTTATATTAATCGCAGACAATAACAGGATAGTGCAGAGGATGTTTTGTATATAAATATTTTATACTTTTTATCTTAAGTTTACTTTGGAGTCTAAGGACAACATCTTAGTGAATTTCAAAGTGATCTACAAGAAGCTCATATAAACAAAGGAGTCAAGAGAGCCATTAGTAACAAATTATAAAATATGATAATACTAAGATTACATTTAGTTACATTAAATTCTTAACAGTTATATAAAATTATAAATTATTCAATATTACAATTAGCATTTTACAAAAAACAAATGGCATAACGTCTGACCTGCGCATGCGTCAATTACACGTATTTGTAAAAGCGCTTAGTTCTTTCATGGAAATGTACGATCGCGGCGTATGTAGCTGGGAGTCAATTATATCTGAATTTTTTCCCCGTATCTATGACGAAAAATGGGTTACCTTTGTACTGCAGATCAAAGCGCGTGATTCGTTTATTTTTCAAAAAAATCGACCAATGATATATTTGTTCGCATTATTACAATTGCTCTTACCTTACAAGCCGTCAGTTCAACTCCAATAATCTGATCGCACCTAGCTTTATTACAATGAGTGGTAGTTACGTAAATAAATCGAAAAAAATAACCACACGATTTCCACCGCACATCATCGAACTGCCAACCTAATTACTAATTAAGCCTTCAGAACCTTTTCTCGAGCTCCGAATCAGGTTAGCTAGTAACCAATATTACCTTATTACGCCCTGAAAGCCTGTTTATTAGTAAATAGTAATAATAATTTGATTAGTGTAACTCAATGTGCAGTGATTCGTGTTACGCACTTGTAATTAAATATATGTTTTTATAAAATAATTGTATGAAGGTTCATACATATTTATTACAAGGAAAGTTCCTTAATGAATTAACTGATCGCTTTTGGGGTCCTTTGAATCTAGAGACATGCCACTGTTTCTTTCAAATCGCTAGTCATTAGTGCTAAGAACATTTTTTTTTCTTCTTTACCAACCAATACATTGCTCATGGCTTCGCTTGCGCGATATAAACTTTCATCTCCATTTTCTGGTGAAATTACCTTACCGTACCTTAACCTCAGGGTTTGAATTTCCAGAAATATTTCCTTAGTGTTCGGCTACGGTACAAGGAACCCGCATGCAAATTGTCACGTTTCTAGTCCCAGTAGTTAGGGTTGTTCGTTGTTATGTCAGTCAATCAATTATCTTTTAACGGGTGGTAGAACATGAATATGTTCGACTGGGTCGTTACCTGTGTCACCTTTTTGTGCCGTAGGACATTAGTGTTCGTAATACTTGTGTTTCGATGTCATGGTGTGATATCCAGCATAGAACACAAGGCGATTTATGTCCTCAAGAGTAGCACCGCAGCTGTGATTACAGATGTCATGTGCCGCAGTAACTAAGAAGCTACTTACCAGCAGGTAGACTGCATGCCTGTGTGCTACTTTATAACATAAAAAAATTCTTTTGTATTAAAAAAAAGTCTACTGCAGATATTTGTCAGCTTTATCTTCATCTAACTGAACTCTAGCAGATTATATATAAATAACTTTAACACTTAACAACAAAATGAGCGACCTAATACCAGAAAATCGGCTCCCATTCTCACGAATCTGAAAGAGTAAGTACCTCTAATGACCTGTTTACATGCCAAATCTTGGTACAGAATTTTCACGTAAACAGTAGGTTACTTCGTAAATGCGCGTTACACCGTCTATGGTTAATGTGGATGCCCATTACTTACCATTCGTTTTGCTCTTTACGAGAACATCATTTCCGCTCACGTGTAATTTCCTCGCCACGAGGATCCATATTCGCGCGAAGGGAAGACGTTAAAGTTGAATAAACAAATTTATCCTTTACATGTTTTGGATTATCTTTGTGATATAGAATAGATAGATTAAACACACGAGCTTGGAATCGGTCTCATAGTGCATACTGCAGGTCATGACGTCAAACCAAAATCAATCTAAGAGGAATGCCTGAATGCCTTATATGTGTATACAAATACGTTACACCTATGTATATCCGAATGAGACGGCAGCGCGTGAGCTGTTACGTTTAGGTCCTACGCAATAGGAGGTAACATTTTTGGCATTATCAACCACATTTTCTTACTCTCGACAACTGCTGACATTTCCCGTGATAGATAAACCCAACAACAGCTTTTGTGAAACCCTGGAACCGAACTAGGAACCTATTCCTACGCAGTAATGCTTGCAACTACTAAGCCACTGAGGCAGGAGAACGGACTTTGGAGACTGCGTTGACCCTGCGCTGTAATACATGTTTATATAAATGACGTAAAACAGTTAAACATAGTATAGATCCAACTATAGTTTTACATTCCAAACAGACAATTGAGCAATGTCAATCTGATATAGTGACAAACAAATCAAATACGTAATACAATACATGTTAGGTTATACCAAGTCGACGAATTTTTTTAATATCTTTATTATTCTGTGCTTAGTTCAGTAACCAGTAACACTATAACTTACACACACACACGCAAGTCACACACACGTGACACATTAACATCTTCGTGTTTTTTCAAACGCACACTAGCGCCAACTCGTTTCAGAATTTTTTGTAAAGTCCTAAGGGTCCACGCATTTTTTTAGAGAACACCTGCGCATGCGAGTCTTCTTTTAGTCGATGCGTTTGACTTTATTACATTCACTTCATTATTTAAATATTTTATTAATTGTAAGTCGATACCTGCTTACCACACTAATACAAATACGTTATTAGACAAATTATGATTATTTATAATTTTAGTTTTTGAATACAGCATTTGAGACCTTGTCGGTACCTTGAAAATATACAAAACAAATTATGTGTAAGATATAACATACTTATGGTAAATTTAATTTAAAAGTTTTTCAAGAAACCCGATCTACAATACGATCCGACAACCGAAAAGCAATAACTCCATTGAAGATCTTACCAATACATCATAGTAAAGAATAAAACTCGTATAGTTCTAGGGATGGGGAGTAGGTATTATTTATAGGATAGAAAAGTAATAAGTAGTAATATTATAGTAGTCATATAAATATTTCAATTTCAATTATCATACAAAAAACATGCAGAAGAGAGCAATAATATGATACTGTGCTGTAGTTTCCGTTGGTAATCCATTATAAGTAAAATAAACACACTTTAAGTTGGTTCTATGCCTCCTAAATATCTTTTGTATATTTAGAAAATATCCTTATTAAACCAATTAAATATATTTTAATATGAAAAAAAATGTTACGTATGTAGGCACTTATATTCTAAACGGCTAATCAATGTCAATGGTAAGGAATTTACCTTTCATTGCTCGTAAGACTTCAAAAAGCTGCGCTTGCGCAAACACTATATTGCCATATGATATACCTAAAGATTGTGAAACGTATAAGTTGTTCGTAAATATCGTTATTGCAAGTAGTGTACTATTATTATAGGTGTCTAATTCATTTGCATCAATGTATATGGGCTGTGCCCACACAATTACCCACGTTAATTAAAGTACTCCTAATGTACATATATTTGTGCCGTGAAACAGTAGTGTTCGCACTTGTGTTTCGGTGTCATGGTTTAATACCCAGCATACGCAGAACACGAGGCGTTCTGTCTATGTCCGCAAGAGTGGCACCGCATCTGTGATAACAGATGCCATAAGTTGCAATCACCAGCAGGTAGACTGCTAGCCCGGGAGCTCCTTCATAACATTAAACAAACCTATTTACCAAAGCTAGGTAAATACTTAATGTTCCGATATAGGTATGT
Source organism: Choaspes benjaminii (assembly GCA_018248235.1). Lineage (NCBI taxonomy): Eukaryota > Metazoa > Arthropoda > Insecta > Lepidoptera > Hesperiidae > Choaspes > Choaspes benjaminii. The sequence goes on along the minus strand of DWIE01001194.1, from coordinate 2,865 downwards.
GATATAGTAGAATATCGTGTTTCTTCTTATTCGATCTCTCATGATCAACTGCAACCCATCACATCTCTTATCAAGGTCCACAGTTACGATGCTATACGTCAGCTCACGGTTTGAACGCCTCATATCCTCATGTCATCGAGCGATCTATTATATAACAGGCATTCGCCGAATCGATCCCAAAACAAAATCAATTTTGTTACTATGACCATAAACAAATAATTGTCACGTGTCTTATACCTGTAAAATACTAATACTATAAAATAAGTATTGTAGTAAGAATTATAATAAAACATTTTTCATGATAGTTGCACTAAGGTAAATAGATCTGTCACTGCCGCGCTAAAAAAACCGTGTCAAATATTAAACGTAATAAAATAAATATAAACCGCATATTAATTGAGGGTTGTTTCAGTTTTGAAGTGGCATACAAATATGCAACCTGTTTGTAGGCTACTAAAACCTGTCATCTGCGATCAAGGACGACACAGATGCTTTACTGAAGACAGTTGGAACTCCTCGTTATTTGCATAATGTACCTACTGACTGTCGCACAATTATATCCAAATAGCATTACAAACACTGTTGTTTATATAACAGCACAATGTATACAGCATATAGAAAGTGTACGTAAATAGGTTATACAGGTATATAAGTGTCTAACAGAAGTGACGGTGGTACCGACTTAGACGTAAATCAGTCCCACTCGTAAATAAACAACATATACAAATTTAATATATATTTTTCACAATAAATTATTATTAAAAACAATTATTTATTTTTAATTTAATTTAAAAATAAATGTTATCATGTTAAAACAATCATATACATAACGTAACTTAATACTATATTTTCCCTTAATTTAGAATGTACCTACATATTTCTCAATCCATAAATAACACACGCAACCAAATTTTTTTGTAGTCTACAACAAACGTCAAACCTGTTTTTGTCAGGTGCATTAACCCTATTATCAAATAAAGAATACGAATTAACGAAAATCTGGCGCAAGAACACGCCAGACACTACGATGAAAAAATAAAATAGCAGATACTTTCCGGGTAAAGCATAAGCTTACACAATTTCATTTAAACTCTTTTAATTAAAAGAATCGCCGTGCAAAATAAACCTTCTTGCAAAGTACTTAGACGTGAACGGAATTTTAAACGTTTAAAAATTAAGACGAAATGAAAAACTTATTCAGTTAATTAAAGTTATCAAGTATCAAAACAACTTCTAAGCTCCAAGGCAGAGGAATGTGCGAGAGGGATGCAAAATCACGGGATGTTAAGTGATGAGGTGACGTCATTCCAAAGTCAGACCTTAAGAAAGAGTAAGCAACTGGTTTTGGTACAAAAAAACGAGCGCAGGTCAACTCCAGACCCAGAACGCCGGTCGGCCGGTAAAACTAAAAAATTATACTTTTTTTACTACAGCACAATACAAACATATTCAAATAACATATTCAAACATGCGACTCTACTCACCTTTGTAAAGAAGAGACGTGCGCGCGCAGGTAAAACACCGAAATCCCACAGGTGAGACGAACGTTATTTTGATTTAAAATCCAAAAAGTTGTAGACTTCTTCGAGGACCGACTAAAGCGGGCCCCTGGTGTACACTCGTGCACTTCTTGTTAGCGCACCACGACAAAATAACATGCGACACACGGTTTGTTTATAAAATTACAACTCTTATTTATAATTTTGGTTAACCGCACTGCGCATGCCCGAGCAACACGCGCGTCTTTTTGAATATGGTTATGTTTTGAGTTATAAACACTGTTACCGGCTTCACTACACTAACGCACTCCACCAGTTTCCGACCAGAATCCAATTAGAGTCAATCGGAGTAAACTTTTGACCCGTCAAGTACACTTCTTCAACACCCGTCGAGCACTATTTACTGTGCCCACCGGAGTTTAACACATAAAATACTTGCAAAACCAAACACTAATGCACCTTTTTGACGATTCACCGGCTCTACCTGCCGCAAGTGAAGGCCGTGTCGTTATAAACACTTCAAAACTCCGGAACCGGTATAATTCGATTTCACACGTGACACTGTCAAAATAAAAATTCAATAAACACTTTAACACCCGAAACTCACTGGGCCACGGCGAAATATATCATGTTTGTCGTACCGAAAGATGTGAGCAACAAATTAAACGAATAGAAAAGAAAATAAACGAAGAATACTAAAGTCGGCGACTGCGAAGCCGAGCGTCCGACACTCCTGCTGAGCGCTGTACTAAACGCGAGAGGCCGCACGACCCGCCCCGCCCCGCGGCCCGCTCTCGTCCCGCCCGCGCCCTACCCGTACCCAGACACCGTATGAAAAATATAAGTTACGGTAAAAAAAAAACTATAGTGCATAGAGAAGGAGTAGATCCTCGGTGGATGTGCATGTGATGCTGTCCTGCGTCTGTTTGTTTAAGTAGTTTCGCGGCGCACGGCGGCGAGCGGGGAACCGGCGGAAGGCATTCAATTAATCCGACAACACGTGCGTGATGCACCCTCCCCACTACAATGAGGATAGATAAGTGTTTAATCCTGTTTCACAAAACAATTGCATTGATTTAAATTCTCATTGTAATTGTATATTTTTGCGTAGTAATGATAGCGATGATAGCGATTTTTTTTGCTTTACAACCTACAACAAAATTTAATGACAAGCCACAGTCTAAAGATTCTATCTTGTGATCAAACTAAAGGTGTTATTACCCACTATTTTAATATAGCTCGGCAAAAAATTGAACACTCTTTTATGATGGCATAAAACTACTTTGTAATCACGGAGAACCCATAGCACACATAAAAACTCAATGAAAAAGCTACAAGTTTTGGAACCACACGGTTCACGTTTTGG
>DWIE01001193.1:0-11459 GCA_018248235.1 Choaspes benjaminii | reverse complement strand
GGCGGCAACCAGTTGGCAACTCTTGTAAATGTTCATAGGGGGCGGTAATCACTTACTATCTAGGGAACTTACTATCTGCCCGATTGCACACTTTTTTATTATAAAAAAGGCTATCTAGTCCGTACGGTACTTTACTTTGAAACAAGTAACTAAAAAACAAAAACTCACTAAAATAAAACCAAAAATCGCTGAAATATTTCATACTTATGATTTTACTTTGTATAACCCCGTGGTATTTTTCAATCTTGTTTTCTCGAAAAACTCTATAGTAATATTCGATCAAAAATATGCAAAATTCATTAGTAGTTTTACAACTATTACGGCTAATTCGGTTAAGTCTAATCTGATCTGTATTCATCTACAAGGTCATATTTAGGATTTAAAAGAGTTTTGAATTCTGAACCGAAGCATGTAAAGAGTTTTCAAGGCGTTTCATCTTATAATAGAGCTCAGGTGTTTCGTGCGCGACCAGACTAATGGTCTATAATATTAATAATGGTTATTCAGTTTTATGGATTTACCAACTAGGCAGACCATCATTTACCAATTTTATTCTATTTTATTTAACAATATATAATTCTTGCTGGATTATGTATTTAAAATATTTTTATATAAGTATCTCAAAATTACCTATTTGTAATGTAATACGGTGTACCGTATTACACTGAGACGTAAATAAAGGATTATTAAAAAAAATAAGACGACAATTACAGTTTTGTTGGCTATATTATTGGTTAACTATATTATTTAATAATAATAAAATAATTGAGAGAGAGATCTAAATTAAATATCCCTCTAACTTATGTGATATAATTCAATGAACAAAGAAATAGTTAAATTTAGTGAAATATTAAATTGGTGGCATCATATGCACTCAATCTCAAAGTAACAAAATTAACTAAGTGGATTATACCCGTTTAAGCCTCCGTAGTATTTTGACAATCATCAGTCTCAATATCTAACATTACGTTTGTCCACAGTCTTGCGTCGTATTCGAGGCTAAAATATTTAGATAGAACAAAGGCGAACTAGCGATATTTATAGTTATCGATCAGTCGAGTTCTATAATACCTAATCCTAGCGCATTGTTTTCCGTTCATCTCTCTGGAGCGCTTTCTAGAATGATGTTGGATGTATATAGGTACAATATATATTATAGACGTAACTGTGTTTGAGAATAATACTTCTACATGTAAAATGACACATGGCATATATATACATTTTTTTAAATTTGGTCTTGGCCGGTAGGCATTTAAAAAAGGTGACTAGTGCGACTTTAGCTCATATGAAGAGGGTTTCGTATTTTATTTTGAGAATTTTTCGTATCCAACTCAATTCAGACCCATCATTTTGTTCGAAGATGGCCACAAATACGCTGCTATACTCTTGAGGGCTAAGTGGGTCGGTCGCCTCATTTATCCTGTACTGTGCGCGTAGCTACACTCTTCAATCTGAAACACAACTCATAAAAGCTGTTTCAGAGCAGAAATAACTGTGATGGTGTTACTCCCCCCCCAGCGAACCTGTACAGATTCTACCACCGATTTTGTTTTTAATTATAAGTAGATTCCTTATAGATTTTCCTGTAATGTATACATAAGGAATTATTTTATTTACATCTGCATTGTATCAACATGATAAGTTGAATGGTCAATGTCAATCTATTTTAAATAATTTGATATCAATTTATTTTAAAATTATATTTTCTCAAATAACTTTTTCATTTCATTCGCATAGTGCAATTTGGCTTTTCTTTAATTCTTTGCTTTACTCCCCAAAGTTACCCTAAAAGTTTTTAAAATAAATTTATTTACGTTACACGTCTCTGTTTGGGCCACAGATATAGATACGAATACTTGTACCAATTATCAACTTAATGTCATTGTATTATTTTATTTTTATTATGAAAACAGGAAGTCACCTCACGTGAAAAAATCCCTGGATTTCAAAAGCAATATGAATTATGGTTAGAATTATTATTTAATATCATGTTGTTAATGCTGATCGCGTGAACATGTAACATTGATTACCAATAAAAGCTTTAGGCGCCTATAATTATAACATATGTCATATTATTAAAGGCATAGGTAAGAATAACATAAAAGATAAATTAATATTATGTTTGCACCAATGTACCTTTAAGCTGGGTGTCTGTAATATTGAAAAGCTCTGAAGGTGTTTATATGTGTTTTTTTTTCACAGTAGGTCAGTAGTAAGTCAGGTATGATCCCACAATAGTATCTACACACGTAAAACATGTGTAGCCTTTAATAACTGTGAAATGTGTTTTTAAAATTTCGTGAAAGAAGCGAAACAGCTAAATAACGCATACCTGTCTAATAAAGCCGATGTATGATACTGTTAACACTTTTTAGTTTCATATTTATTTCTAAGGTTCTTACAAAAAAATTACATATGACAATTGAACACGAACTCATACGGGCGAAGTTATTGATTTAAGCGTCTTAAGTACAGGTATTCAAGTGTTGGAACCTGTTCAGTTGGAGTTATGTAAAGTGTCAAAACTGGTTCAACAGACGCGAATTATGTCAGCAACATCAGACTACCAATGCCGGTATACCCGGTGACCCGTATCTTGAGATCTGGGTCAAACGAACCATCCTACTACGAATGGCGGTATTTTGTGAACGCACACCTAGTTTCCTATTAATTCCAGGTAGTTGCATCTAATCGGTGGCTATTGAATTGTGAAAATGAATCCTGTGATTTATGAAACCATAATTAATAATTGTTTCATTCTTAATCTTAACCGAATACGCAGACGGATTTATTTTTAAGGATGATAGAGCTTTCATATTTATCTCGTTTGGCATCACCGTCTCATATTTATTTGTGCCGTATACGAGTAGCTGTAGGGACTTTATCTAGTATTGGTTTTTGGGTAAGCAAAGGTATAGCTTACGCAAAACACGAGACGGTCGAACTTGGTCTACGATGTAGACTACAGGAATAGCAACGTAACGTGATCGACCTTGATCAGAGATGTTACGGAATGCAATAGCCGTTAAACTTCAGGTGGACTATAAGCTTGTATCGAAATTATTATACGTAGACATGGTAAATTAACTACTATCATTATTATTTTTATGATAGATTCAAGTAGATTCTGGTTGTAGTAATTATGAAGAACCTATATTTTTACTGTGGAATATCATTAAACAATAATACATTTCTGATAGGACATATATCTGCCTGTATGCACCGATGAATGAGATTCTTCGTATATTTTAATGCTACTTTATTCAATAATATATTTATTAGATTAGTACAAAATATACAAACAAAAGCGAAACAGATATACACCTACTCGTACGTCAGTACTGCTAGTCAATACTTGCATGTCAATGCAATATGTGGAAAATCTTATAATTTTATAATGGATTCTGCATTATGGAAAATGCAGCTACACAAAAGTACGTAATTTTTTTTTGCTAAGTATTTAATACGTTCTTGCGTTTTCCCGGTAGAGTTTAAAATGTTTTAAGCTTTCAGTGAAGTCAATTTTTACTTTGGGGTTAGGGTATTTGTTATCCTTTTATACCTATATATAATCTTCGGAAAAAGGGAAGTCATTTTTTTACATAACATTACGAATAATAAAAACCAATTTTTAATTAGCGTCCTGGACAACATAATACATTGAGTAATCATGTCTCGCCGTGTGTCAAATATATATTCTTAAGTCAAAATTAGTTGGTACAGAAGTAAGAGGTAAGGAACCTGGCTGAGGTGTAAATAGTTCAAAATGTTCTGATTTCGTGGACTGGAAGTTTTTAATATTCGTCTAGTGTTCAAAAGGTCACGCCAGGGTTGTAAATCTACAGTAGTTTATCATTGCTAGATAAAAAATCTTTACATTTTGATAAGAATATGTACGAAAGTAATTAATGCGATTAGATATAGGTATTGTGAGAAAAAAAAAAGCTACCTTAAAATTTTGAACTGAAATCAATTTAAAATATTACCTCAATAATATATAATAATAGAGTATAAAATGAAACGCTATTCTTCCACGCAATTAAGCTTAGACTGCAGGGCCGATGTCGGGCGGAAAAAGCAAGTAAGGAAACAAACTAATACCTACGGTCTATAAAACTCGTATCGGATTTCTTTCAAAGGGATTACCGTTCACAACAGACTTAGAGTATAATGTATCATTTATTAGACTACGTTAACTTTTTTACTCTGTTTATATTTTAAGTATTTGGAAAAGTGTGCAAGAAAAATGAAATTTAGTCATTTTAAATTTTCAATTCACGTTTTATTCTTGTTTCCTTTTGGGGTGTTAAAATTAGCTATTACACCTTAATATTCTTTCTGTTTAATCCTCAATGCATCTCTGGCTAAATATAATGCGTATCACGGCAGCAGTGTCGTGGTCAAGACGAGATTCAAGAGCGTTAGTGACGTACGCTGCGGTCACGCGCGTTTTAGTGTATTTATAGCGTAGCAGCAAGATGAACTGAATCCCTTTAACCGTTTAACAATCGGAAAGTTATTCCTACATTTAATCGGTTGATTTCGAATTAAAATTGGACCTCTTGTACGTCAAATTTGTAGCTTTTACTTCCTTTATATTATGTACAGGGAATTACTTCTGGTATTCCTGTACATATACATTTATGTGCGTGGGTACCTGCACTAATGTAAATACTGACAAACGCTGTTTACACACAATACAATGGAAGATATCCAAAACCATGCCTCGATCGTGTCTACTAAAAATTAAAATGCGCCGAAGGTTAAAGTTTGTCATAATTCGTAGTATTGATACAAGTTTCTCAGGAATAAACTAACGTAGAATATTAATATAGTATAGTTTTAATACTACCTATGCCGCGTTTTATTCTGATTTAACAGTTTTCCCTTAGAGAGATGCATTGTTCTAAACTTAGCTTTTACTATTATGTCATGCAATATTCTTCACAGGATTACAATGTTCGTAGTTAGACGAACTAAAGCGGTATTAAAAGCATTGCTTAGGTTTCATTTTTCTCAAAGCGTTGACAAAGGGTTCTGTTTTTTGTATTGATGCTTTAACTATAGTAGTATAGTACAAAGGTATCTAATGGTTTGTTGTTGATGAGTCGTGACCTCCTGATACGTCTAGGAGCAGATTAGGTAGGCTGGAACAGACCAATTGGGTAAGATCGCCAACTCTATTCTCTCTTAGTCAGCCGGCTAAAGCAAAGTCGCAAATATTTGGGAGTAGGAAAATACAATTCTCACCACACACAAATATAAGCACAAGCGTAGAGTAGTGGAAACCAGCCATTACCATAGCATTTATTAGAACAATACCGAGCTTGGGATTAGATATGTTTATGTCATAGCGTATTAAAAAAGAACTCTACAGCCGTTGTCATACTTATCTAAACCGGTACAAGTGATATTGTAAACATTATCCCACTCTTCGGCAACTCTAGCTGCTGACATCAGGCGTTATTTTTTCATTTACTTATTATTTATTATCACGAAATGGCCTCCATCTAGTTTTTTATTTGTTTAGTCAAATATACAGGTCTAATATGAGATGAGAATTAATAATTTAATAATAATTGTGTTAAGTAAAATGTAAACCAAAGTAATTTTGTAAACATGTTTTTATAATGTACGAGTTAGAGATTTTTTTCAAACAGCCATTTCAGATCCTATAAGAAATTGGAATATTTCGCATTATCTTTGCAACACTTGATGGAAAAAAAAGTAAACTTCAAACTACGCGGATACTTCAAAATCAGAACACGATGTCAATTTCGTTAAATGGTTGAAACCATATCTCCTGGAAGTGTTTTGGCGGGAATCTTACGAGTGCCATGTTCGGAGTTGTGTTGGTGTTATTTAATTAGTTTACGTTTTCTTTAATGTGATAAGTGGTGATGATTATCATATTAAGTGATTGTGTAGTGGACTAATTATATGTAACCGCAACATAAACACCTGCGCGGTGCGAAAACTGGGTCTCCCTAGCCCAGTTAATTTCTATCCGTGCGAGCAGTTTCCCGTCAAATACTCCAAGAACAATATTAAAATGTGCATCACCAACGTTTTAATATTATGATTTAAACTTGTTATTGGCAAAATGGCCAAGAGCCGAAACGCCATCCCATAAGAAAAAAGACCTATCTCCCCGAATCAATGTCATCCATATTTTTAAACAAAAATAATTGACCATGTTTCTGTAACGACCTCTATTGAACGTAACGCGAGCTCTGGTTTCATTTTTGAAGAAAGTCCAATGATGCCACCAGCTTGTAACCGCACCAAAGGTGCATTTTTCTGGATGCAACAGAGTATGTAGGGTCTGTTGTGGATTGATTTCACTCCATATGTGGCAATTTCATTTATTATCTAACCCTTAAAAATGAGCCACATTGCTGAACACCATTTTGCGATAAAGCATGGGATCAGTGTTGGCGAATTGAAGACTTATTTTCAAAGTAAATCTGGATAATTTGGTAGCATAGTTCAAGCGTCAATTGATTTGATAGATGATGTAAACTGATTATAAATGCCAATAAGTAAGCGTAATATGACGGTTTGTTTAACAGTTAACCCTTTCGTGAATTCTATCAGGAGATCGGGAAAAAGCATTTTTTTTTATTGCAGTCTACTTGCTGGTAAGTAGCTACTGCAGCCCATGACATCTGTAATCACAGATGCGGTGCTACTCCTGAGGGCATAGATCGAAAGCCTCGTGTTTTGCGTATGCTGGCCTATCGCATCCTTACACCGAAACATAAGTAATGCGAACATTACTGTTCCGCGGTACAAATAGGTGTGACTGTGGCACCGACCCAGTCGAATATATTCATGTTCTACCACCCGTTGCTTATTCCAGATACGAAGCAAATTAGAAAAATTCGTCTCGCTGCGGGAATCGAACCCGCGATCTCACATTTCTCAAAGCGGCTCATCACCGTCTGCCCCACGGAGGTTGTCGAGCAGTCGTAAAGCATCCTTTATATGGATCAATGATCAATTTTATTATAGTAATACAGAAATATTCGTAGGGTCCTCAGGAGATGGGTTTATTCTAATTCGACGCCTGTCTATAATTATTTTAGACATTATAATTTTGTTAATACTTAAATATAGTATCTATTTTAAACTTAAATAGGTGATTATTATAATAGGTATAATCATAATAATTTATGTTACTTATTAGTTACTAAATACAATTAGATGGGTACCGTGAATATTTTTTCTTACGTAGGTAATTATTACCTATAGATATCGTTTACTATTTAAAGGTGTCTTTAAAATGAAATATATTTTTGAGAGAAATAATAATACATACCAAGAAGTGCTTGAAAGAGTCGTGATTTAAATATCCTTATGACCCTTTCGATTGCCAGGCGAAGTTGTCGATCCTGTGGTTTGATGAGTTTGCTGTGATAGTCTTCCAGCAATTCCAATGCTCGATGCGCCTCTGCAATGAAAAAACAAAATTAAAACCGACATGTAAATACAGAGATTTTTATTTTTTATTAATATAAGTAAACACCAATAGGTACATTTGTTGTAGCGTTTTTGACACACTAAAAGTTGACCAAAATAAAGAAACCTAATTTTTAAGTTACCCGCTACAAAAATTACGAAGTCTGAATAAAATCCGGTCCGTCTGATCGTATCAGCACTAAAGCTTATCAGAAAGCTATCAAAAGGTAGGAACACGAAAGTCGAACCCTAAATCTTACTATACATCGGTCTAGTGCATTCTGCAGGGTATAGACCAGGTAATAACCCTTTGTTATAAATCACGTTTAGGTTCATTCAATTAAATGGAATTATTATTGAATTGAATTATAGAACTATACCTTTTAGTGCTTGGTAGAGTTCGTTTAGGTAGTAGTAACAATTACAATACGTTTATAACATAGTGTATCGTTCCTTATACACCATTTATAAATTATAAATTAACACAACCTTTGCAACCTGATAGTAAATTTAGAATATGTGACTTTACTTTTTTATTTTTAAATTACTGACCAATTAGGTTTACTCCGTTAATATGTACGCAAAAGTAACTGATCGTTTACGCAATAAATAATTGAGAGTAACTAAATCAACTTTTTATGTTAACTGATAAAATTTTGGAATACTAAAAACTTATTTTATTAAGTTCAGTAACAAGTTATGTCAAAACATGCCGATATCCTGAGAAAATAGATAGGTACATTAGTGTCTCGAGAAAATTAAGGACACGAACGATTAGCGCCTGGCAACTAATATGTATAAACAAAAGAGTGGTAGGGCCAATCAGCCCCTCGCACATGCCAGTCGTTAATAATTAGGACAGATGCAATGATTCAAACAAAATGTGTTACAGTACAATATTCACCTTGCTTACGAACTGGCATCACGGTACCGCCCCCTAACGTAATCTTGTATCACTAATAAAATATATTTTTTGGAAACTAAATTAAAAAATGTTTCACACAGATTAAGAGCCGATAGACTTCATTTCACAAGTATAATCACAGCTGAGTACATTTTAAATGGCACATATGGTCGCACAACAAAAACATTAAATTGTAGCACAATGCACTAAGCTGATATGCGGTAGTAATACCTCTTGCGAGGGCCGTCAGTAGACTACTATGCGCATTGGGATTGGTCGATTTTCACCGTGACGTCAGAGGGTGGAAGCATAGACAATGGCTATCCACAGGGGTAGACCAGCGAAACACAGGGGTTGCGATCGCGATGATGTTATAATAATTTTGTTTTCCTATTCTTGAATAATATGATGATGATGTACGGCTTACTGTTACTTGGTATGCGAAATATTATTTTAAAAATTTGTAATTAGTTTCAAATATATTTGTGACAAAATCTATTTAATAGATATGGGTAACTACTTTTCGTTAACAAAATAAATTGTTGTTTTGGCGGAGACGAAGGATCTTGTATAGAAGAAAACTGCTGTCAGTATTGAATAATTTATTGTAAAAAAGCATGATCCTTAAATAGGAAAATTACATAGAAAAATTTACAGTTGTATCATCGAAAATCGTAACCTCGCACTTTGTTAACCGATTTCCTTTATATTTTCTCTTTATCAAGGAAACATAATTGTATTTTAATCCGAGGATATGAGATTGTGAATATAATTTGTTACCTATATAAATAGTAAGTAAAAAAAATGTTAGTAGGTTCTTACGAAGAAACACTAATGGTTTCATCGGCTTTGGATCCAGGAATTTGATTTGCTGGGCGATTAACCACAGGTATAATTTTTTTTGACAACGAACAACTTTGTTCTGGAAATCGATGTAAAATATTTTCATAGGGCAGACATGCACCCGGAAGTCATGGAGGAACCCCCTACCCTCAGGGTGCATTCATTAGTGTTCATCAGGGTAATTTTACTTCTCTCAAGAAACCGTTGGAAATCCAACATCGTGAAAGAAGATAGTGACACGGAATGTTTGTATATAAAAACACTAATATCTTAAACATAAGGAACAAATATATAACATTTTATTTTAAATGTAATTTTTTACATTACGGTGTTTATACATAGATTTGTGGAAGTAAAATATTTTCAGAAATGATAAGTTCCTCAGTGAAACAAAAGCATTTATATTTATAGTGAAATTATGAAATATATATAAGTTTTAAATTAAAACTTGATTTCACATAATTATCAGAGCCTACGGATACGGCCGTCACTTAGCGCCATCTATTTTAGACACCGAAACAATAACAATATCAGGTAGAGATGTGTTAACTCGAAAAATATACTCGAATTAAATGTCACGTAACGCAAATCGAATTCCTTTATAAAAATATATTAACTTTTATATAAAAGTTTATTTGTTGTTTCATCCAACTCTGGGTAGGCATATTTATTTTTAGTTCTTATGTAAATTAATAGGTAAGGTTGAAAAAGGTAAATTACAGTTATATGATACAATTATCGTGTATTTTTTGCGGTATTAAGCCCGCACACTACAAACGAATCGTGCTGGCTTTTTCGCGAGTTAATGAGAACTTAACTAGAATTAACTTGATTTAAGTGCAAAACGAGCTAACACGAATAAATTAATCGAATTGATCCATCGTAATAAATGAAGAAAATGTAATATTCCATTCAAAGGAGATAACGAAAATCAGTAACTAGAGATATTTTTTTGTAAATATTTGTACTTTAAATAGAAAAATCTCATTAAATTATATTTTTTTTAATAAAAAAACAATTATGTTTCATTAGATTTTAATATTATTATTATATTAATACGTGGAGCGAAAACTTTGTAACCGATTTAAAGAAAATTATGTGAACGGAGGAGTGTGAAATTTGGCAAAGTTAAAGTTTATATGGAGAAGGAGTGCAAGAGCCCAATATTTTAACATAATATTCATTAAAAATACATTAAATTCATTAAAAAACACATTACTCACGCTATCACACGTTTGACACGAACGCATGTAAGACGCGTATTCTTTTGAATATATCGAAATAAAAAGTGACGCATTGTGTCAATGTACACTGACTCTCTTTTAAAAACAAACGGATTAACCTAGCCGCCAAGATCGATCTTTAGACGTTTGACGTAGGTGTCATTAATTGTTTTAGTCGTTTGACATATAATCTGCGTATTTTCAACAATTTTGTTTACTTTAATGAACGAATAGGGGTCGAATTCTGACCACTAGGCGACCTCTAGTTAACATTAAAAGAGCAGTTAGTGTTATGGCTATTTTGATATAGTGTGATATGGCTGATAAAAAACCACTGAAACCTTTGTCACATTGAACTCGAACAAGAAAATCTGATAAACCCTCCAAGACCTTCCTTTGGCATTTAAAGGTATTAATACCCTTAACAGTACAAAGCCAAATCTTCGCACTGGAAAATTCATACCTCAGGAAAGTTTACGTCACATTACCACGAGATGGCAGTCAAAGACCGCAAGTTAACTTAGTGATGTAGTGCTTAACTAAACTTCAGGTCTAGTTCCGAACTACCTGGCAACTCCGTTTTAACTACGACAGTAGTTACCTGTGCGTGTGGTGAGGTTTTGCTTTCATGCAAATCTGGGACGTGAAAAATACCTCAACTTAGGTATTGTGTGTACAAAAACACTGGGCTATAATAGGTAAGGGCTTGTTACCACTTGAATTTTGAATGAAAATTTAAGTAGTAGACGGCAACGCCATCTATCTCATGTTAAATCAGCAGTCCATGACAATTGTAACTTAAAACAGATCCATGATTTTGTTCTTAGTAGGTCCCAAATGCGCTGCCATACTTGAGTCTTAACTCTTAACTTGCTAACTTGGTCGCCATATGTATCCTATGTGTGCAGTTGGCACGCCCTGCAAGCTGAAAGAACTCATATGGAATAAATATACAGATATTCCTCAGCATAAATAGAGGGTGGTATTTATCCGCGTCACCCTGAATAGATTCTACCGCCGGTAAATAC
>DWIE01001192.1:0-11461 GCA_018248235.1 Choaspes benjaminii | reverse complement strand
GTTATTTCAAAATCACAGCCTGATTAATAACTGTATCTACTGTAAATATTTCTGTCTGAGTTAGTGTCCAAGTGTCAGAGTTATAATAATTAGAACTATAGGTAGACTTTAAGAAAATCCACTTCTTAATTTACACATAACAGTAAGGTATTAAAATAAACATATCATATTCTTGTGTACCTATGTCTTATAAAAATGCTATATCGGATAATAAATATATAATTATTTTAAATCAATCTAGAATAGATTATCATACGAAAACTCATGTACATTTCCAATAAAAGTACCGAGAAATAACTAAGTAGGTATCCATACTTGAGTAATTTAGTAACTAACTAGTCTCGCAGGATAGCTGCTGGCTTAATTTTGTAATCGGCTATCCTTACAGAGAGCTAACGCAGCGGGCGCCAGGCTGGGTGCACGCGCGCATTGTATGTAGATGCAGGCGCGCACGCCTTCGACCGCCATCTTGGGATTATGGAAGTGCGTGACAAAGCGCTCAACACAAGTCGGTACGGTCATACGAAGTCCCGCTTTTCTAGCAAATACTTAAATAACACCCTAATGACAAAGAACTGAAAGGCTGTTGGAGATTTCCACCACAGCGATGAATGCGTCTTTGGGCGAGTGTACGAGTGCGCGGCTGTGCGGCGAGCGAGCGCGCCAGACTCCGCGGCGGCCGCGCGCCCGCGCCGCCAGACCGTTCGGCGCCTGCGCTCACAAAGGACTCATTGTATTCCTCGCCGTCGACTATACAAGGGACTCTCAGTTTTTTTATAAAATTCCTTGTACCAAAATGACACCAAACAATGGGTTTCCGTCCTTTTATTGGCACCTTATTTTTTGTTCACACTTAAATGGACCTACCTAAGCTTTGAATAAAATCATAACCTGTTTCAGTGTCGGTGAAAACTTAAGGGGCTCGTATTCATGGATTAATTTTTACGGCCATTATTTAAAAAATGTAGGTATGGGTTATTTAAATCTATGTTGACACATTTTAGATATCCTTGGGAGGATTTAGGCGAATGGAATCTACAGAAACTATACGTTATTACACCGTAATGAAGATGATAATCCCATCTGGATTAAGTTTGAGGATACAGTTGTAGATGTAGTACATAACAAAGTTCCGCACGTTAGGTGCGGCAGACGCCCACGACCGGGGCGCGGCTCCAGCAAACAGGTTTCCTCTCACCGACGACCACGTCGCCGCCCGCTCCGCCTGACCCACACCGCGTCGAAATCACCTACCAACCTGAAGTAGCCATGCCACTTACCCGTAAAGTGCTTGCTATCTTCTACGATCGCGATATAATGATTCAATGGACAGGCCCTGGAGCCAATATATTCATGATGTCTAATGTTAAAGCGGTACTGTTATGTTGTATAATACTGCCACCTGCTCTGTATTACATCTTTACAATATCGTGCTTCATTGTATACGCTTAAAGCAAATACAATTTAGATAGCACAACATTGCTTTGTGTACGGATGCACCAAGAGCATCGCGTTGTGTAATTGGAATTTTCCCACGTTATCTCGAGTCCGAGTCAACGCGCTGGCGAGTCAACGTTATAGTTCTGTCGGCAGTATAGGTATTCGAATGATGTCAACGTAGCGTAATGTTATCTACATCCGCTTGAGGGGCAGTGTGGGGTCCTAGAGACCGATTCTGCTAAAATACTGTAAGAAATTCTTGGTAAAATAACATTTACGCTTACTGGTGTAACGTAAGGATGTATATATCTAATATTATTTATAAGCTGTTGTAATTATCTATCCATAATATAAAAGCTCCCTTGTTTTGCATTAGTTTCAACATGTGATCAAGATATCATAAATTTGTTTTTATGCAACAATCCTAAGTTATTCTACTGAACGTCCCGTCAAAATTGGTCTACTTATTTTGAATATTTATCCATAGGTATAAGTACACAGACAGACAACGGATTTTTGGTTTTTGATATCGTCACTTGTTTGCGTTGACTATTAACTAAAGAATCCGCACAACAAAGGATTGTTTGCGTCACACATTTGTATAGTTTTTTTCCTCGGGGAAATAGATTAGATTAAATTGATTATGAATGAAGGACGTTCAGAAGTGGTAAAGTAACGTGATGTAAGTAGGTATCTTCAGGTGCATTTTTAATTCACGTGTTTCAAATACACATTTAAGCTATGTGTAATTTTATTTTAATAAATTGTCAATGACGCAAAAAATAACTCAAGTTAAGTTCACAACTATAAAATTAAATAAGAAAGCGTTTGACTCCATTATTCAGAACATATTAATAATATGTTAATATTACCACTTGTGAGGTGGTGACCCTAAAAAAGTGGCATTGATTTACTGGCTTGGCGCCACTGGGTGCCACTTGCACTTCTAGCCGTTGTACAATAGCAGGTGGCGCTCGATCGTGCTACAAAATTACTCTTACGGCTCCCCCGATTATATAAGGATTACTCTCACGGCTCGTAGGAGTAGTAGTAACTAACAAATTGTAAGACTTATTTCGTGGCCCGATGTACGTATGACGTACCTGGAACAATTAACCACCTGCTCTAAGAAATCCATAATCTATAAAATATTTTATCCTACTACTAAGAAAAGCATGATAATTACCAAAATGCCTGAGTTTTATACAACTTGCTGCGCCTTAATTGTAAAAAATTGAAAGGAAAACGTTTCATCGAAATGACAACATTTCAGTGCCCTACGATGTTTTTTGTTCATAACTTCATATATCATAAGTACATAAACCAGTCACAAGGTACGTCATATTCTACTTTATCAACAGTAGTCTTCTTATGTATTCGCGGACTGTATGTTCGTCGAATGACTGACCTTGAACTTTTATTCCTATTCAGATTTGCCCTAGGCTTATCAATAGTCAATAGGCTATAATTGTATTAAAACTAATAATTATGCATTTCTCAAACTAATTACGTGGGTTGAAATATCTTGAAATATATTGCTGATACCTAGCTAGCGACAATTAGGAAACTGTAGGCTGTGTTGCGACATATCTAGTTAAAAATACTCTTGTTAGAATGTCCAGAAAACTCTTACTTCAAAGTACATACTTTGTACGATCTTGTTGGAACGCTGCATAGTTACTTAATGGATTCGTTTGGAACAATTAAAAAATATTGTAAATTGGTCATTGCGCTATAACAACAACGCAAATGCAAATTTAGAACGCTACGGTATATTGTTAGAGCTTTTGATTTCACAGACGATTTGTAAAAGGAAAAGATTGAAACACACCACTGTGTAAATACGGAGAAAGAATAACAATCAGAGTCGCGGACAGGGGGTAAAATGTTTAACACTCTGTACACGGGGGCATAGTGAAGTGAAAGTTACTGAGTACTTAATACCTACCTATGTAAATGTTAGATCTCTACATACCCACTTAAATGCATTTTAAGGAAATGTTTATCGGTAATTAAAATTGATATTGTTACATAATTAGTTAACATCTTAACCTGGTAACCTGGTCTAAATATGTGTACCTGTACTAGGTGATACGATTATTTGTTGTTTAAAAATTTTAGGTATAATATTATATGGCATAATTTCATTAATCATTTTTCGAATTTGGCTAATATTAAGCGATAATAGTACATATTTTGTGTATATACTTTATATTTATAAGTGGATCAGCAAGCTTAAAAATATGTTTCATGTACGGAAATCCAGCGACAACAAATGATTCAAGGTCGTCTACAGCAGAGAGGGGACGGGCGTCGCCAGTCACCGTCTCTTTATGAATTGTTCGACTCGTAAAAAGTTTTGGAGGATTACGAATTATTTATGAATGGCTTTTCAATTACTTTGTCCAGTTTCTAAACGAGTACAATTCATACCTTAGAGTAAAAAAATATTGCGAACACAAAAGCCGGAATTACAACTGACTGTTGAGATCAGTTGGATAGTTTCGTCCGTTTAGTAGGTTCCGGTAAAATGCTAGAGAGATTAGCATGTCCATTGTGATGCAGAGACGACTATGCCATTTGCTTATGCAATTATACTAATTATACCTGAATGTAGCTCTAACCAGTTGTCAACGCGCACACCCGCACGTAGGCGCCGCGGTGTATACTCATCGATAGATATGAAATCAAGTGATTATACTGATATTGCATATACGTATGAGGTTATTTTTGCAACACTCGAGTATCGCCTCATCGTTTGGCCACGTGCACGCGCTTATTAAACAACACATGTACCTATTTAATAACAACTACATGGCGCATTCTGAAAATTTCTTGTGTCATCTGCCAAATATGTCCAAATATATTTATCATTGAAATTACAAATACAAGTCATTACTTACATGTATTGTAAATACATTCGACCTACAGTACAATTGCTAAGATATGTTATCGAGTGTAAATTACTTTGGATGTACGTACTGTTTGGCTCGTAAGCGCTAAGTATATTTGGAAATGATGTAATCAGCGCGGCTTTCCGTTGGAAATGTTTCTGATATCGCATTATGCTATTTGATTTTAGAGGCGTACGAATAGGATGTGGGATCAATGATTGACACCGGTATAAACACAGAAAAATAGTGAACACTAGTCATGTTTTAAAAACGATTTTAGGTCATTTTTATTTTGGTTAAATTGTTAGAATCCATAAAGGATTGTAATGAATTTCTAAGTAATATAATTATTTCATTAAATAGAATTAGACGGGAAATTTATTGCAAATTGATTGCCACCTTTTCGGTTTAGTATGTTGAATTCTACAACGGTAAAAATATTACTCATATCCAAACGCATACATCTGGATATATTTTCTCTAACTACGTTATATAAAGATGTTAAAATATGTACCTATAGTTATTTCGAATTGTTATATGACGTCAAAATATACCCATTTATTTGTATGAGGTGCCTAGGACAAGGTAATTCGCTATAATATAAAGGTGGCGCCTCGAGTTAGTAATAGCAAGTAACAAACAAGAGTATCATGCGAGGACGGGGCTCTATCTCCGGTTACACACGCACTAATAACGGTCGTCGCAGGCATCGGAGCGCCCCGCGGCTCTGCCTATTACTTTGATACTTAAAGTGTGCAGCTATATTTTTAAAGGAAACAAAGAATTTTATACTCTCTCTAAATTATTTATAGATATGGGTATTACAGGGTTGTAAGCTGTATCAATTTATGGAATAGTATTAGGTGTATATATATATATATATATATGTACAATGGTACATACTTCTATTTTTGTGGTTGATTGGTTTCCCTATCAGGATATGAAAAGTAAATAATTATCTACTTTTAAATTTTTACACACTTAAAATATATCCATTTTTTTGGGTTCCCTATTCGAATTGGGGTTCCATATTTTATAGATACTCTTATAATTTACCTTTAAATAAAAAAAAATAATAATAAAAAAATTAATCGTAGGTATGAATCAAGTAAATTAACTACTTATAATCAGTGTGCATCGTGGAAGTTTTCCTATCTACCTTTATTCGATTGTGGTAATGTTAACTACTATTTGTACGGGATTGCAAACAACTTCGTCTAGTGACAGACTATTATCTATCTATCTTCTATATACCTACCCATATATAAAAGGATAACTGACTGACTCACATATGAACGCACAGCTTGGGACTACGACTGTGAAAATGAAATGCGACTCCCATTTACACTATAGATTACAAGGAAGGATTTTTGGAAATTTTAACTGTAAGGTGATGCAAAAATAGATGAAAGTTTGTATGACGCGAGCAATGCTCAACATAAAGTGGCATTCCACACACATTGCAGTTAACGCCTAAGAATAGTGAAGAAAAGTTCTACTGTATGTAACATAGATTGTCACAGTGTGGATATATTCAATCTGGGGTTACCACCGGATAACGGTTGTTCCGGGCGTCAGGCACGTGGTTGCAGAGCGTCAAGTCTACAGCCTCACGCATCCGTCATATTCGGTTTGCCAATGTTTAATTTATTTCATGTTTACATTTCATTCTGATACGCATTACTTTAAGAAAAATACGAAATTTGTGCGATTAATTTTAAATGTCCCTGAAATAACGATGCTTAATGGCAGCATAGCAATAGGTTTCTGGCTTTGCCTAATTCGATAGTTTTAGTAATAATAATAATAACTCAATGATTAAATAAGAGTCTAAGATCCACATTTCAAATTGCACGTGATGTAACTTCGAATAACTACAAAGTTTCGATCATCCGATGTTTGACGCCCGCGTGACGCTTGCGCCGTTCATATTCGTCAGCGACTCCTACGCACAACTGTCGTACCTTTTAGTTTTTTTTAGTTACATTACCTTGAATGTACGTTACTTTTATTTACAATTTTATTGTATGCAGTGGTTTCATTTCATTTAAATCTAAACCTTAATTCTTACGTTAAAGGTTAATTATTTTTTCTTTTTTTAAGTTATTAAGTCGCAGTGCAAGCCCGTGTGCTACTTGCAGTATATCTGATGGTAAGTAGCTACTGTAACTCATGATATCTGTAATCATAGATGCGGTGCTACTCTTCAGGATATAGATGGAACGCCTCGTGTTTTGCGTATGATGGTTATCACACCCTTACACTGAAACACATGTGTGAGTGCGAACACTACCGTTTCACGGCACAAATGGGTGTGACGGTGGTACCGATCCATTCGAACGTGCTCATGTTCTGTCATCCGTTAACGTCACCAACATACAATAGTTGACATGCACATCACGCAAAAAAATTAATACGTTGTCCATATATGTATTCCACAGCAGAATTGTACAGAACTACTTAGTAATTTATCAGTTACGCGCGCAAATCGAGTAACGTAATCTGAAGAGATACGTAAAAGAGAAGTAGGTACCAGTGTTAAAGCGCTGCATTATACGCACTATCGCACTATGCAATATGAGTTCATACATATTATTATGTGCCAATGCAGCAATCCGCCTAGTTTGTATAATATTATACCCACGGCTTTTAGCCTGTGCATTGAACTTGCACGCAAGCGGAATTTAAAACGTTTGTATTAACTGACGGCGATCGCCTTACCACGAGTTACGAGTAGGTACGAGTGCCTAATGAACCTTGTGATTATGAGAGCGTCTTGCTCGAATAACATCTTTTTACAAATATTTCTCTATGTAGCCTTCTAGTGCTTCCTGTGAATATCATGGAACGGAATTTTAATTACAATTAATAAGTATTTAATAATACTTAATAATTGATACTCGTAATTCTCCGAAGGCTCTGCAGCGGTTCTAGCTATTAATTATAGCTTTCTAAATGTGCATTGTAATTTCTAAAAGTACTCAGTAAGTAAAAATAATGAAAAGTTGTAACCGGCTTAATGTGTTTCCATGTCCAGACGTGCGAGATTTTATTAATTATTCTCTATAGGAGCTTCTTTCGGTAACTGTCTCGATCTGTATAAATGCATATAAAGTGGTTCTCTATTTACATATTCAAGTCACAGATATAATCATGACTAATAATATTTCTAAATGTCTCACCTTTAACATTTTAAAAGTCCATAAAGTGTGTATATATCTGTACACTATAGCTTAGTGCAGTCCAGTAAGTATAATGTTATCGGGCGATGTTTTCCTCTTACGTCGTAGAAAGCTAAATCTGTATTGGTGAATGAGGCGAGCGAGGCGCGTCAAGCAGGTATGTCCGTCCGTATGTATGAGTAGGTAAGCCAACTTTTTTTTAACAATTGGGACAATTATTCCATGATTATATTTGACAACCTTTGGCGCGGACGGCAATGAGCCGTTCCGTGACACGTGATAATGTGGGTCCGATCTCCGCAGCGAGACAAATTTTCTACCCTACACCTAAAGGTGCCGTGAAAAATTAGTGCTCACACTTTTTCTGTTCTGTATTAATAATCAGCATGTTCAGAACACGAGGCATTATTTTAACCTCAGGAATAGCGCCGCGTCTGTGGCCTCAGTTACAAAAGTCATGGTCTACAGTAGCCACTTACCACCAGGTACACTGCAAGCTCATGTGCTACTACTTTATAAAATGAAAAATTTAATGCCTTATATAATACGATACACCAAATCAGAAATAGTAAGTAATATTGATCGAAATAATTATACAAAATGAATTTGATTAAAGACGTCGAAAACTGATAATCATATGCATATCATGATATTCATTGATATCGACGTGTGTAAAATATATAGGTATAGGTATATACCAAGGTATACAATATATTGTTTAGTTATGCATATTATTTTATTTAATACTTAAGCATACTTGCTTAACTATGTTGTATTTTATATCACTTTATTACATTCAATGAATGCGGGGTACACCTAACACTATTCCAGAAGTTAACACGGCTCTCAAATTGAAGTTAAAAATGAAATTCAGTCAATAGTCAAACTTTTGTGTCGAAATGAAACGCTGGTTTCATTAGCATCAACCTGTTTAGATATTCCGGGTGAAAATGGGAGGTATGGTCACTGTACATATAAGTGGAAACAACGCAGGTGAGATGAGATGACCATAAACCGGTCCCCATCGACCGGACGTCTCGCCACTTCGTCTGTTTGACTTTGAATTACGGACTTATTTCATTATAATATACATAATGATAACATATCGTGATATTTAAATTCACAGCATCACTTTTGCGATATTTTTAAAAGTTAACACATAACCTGCTTAAAATTCTAACGATGATAATAAGATTTTTTATAATTAACGTGCTGAAACAAATTGATTTGTTTCAATATCGAAATTGTGTAAAATGTATCAATCATTTGGCTTGTCATAATCAAAATAACATTTTTTGCTAAGTCACGCAAGTCATAAATAGCTGAGTAGGGTGGATTGCAAGTGGCTTCGTGTTAAAACTGTATTTGATCATTATAATTGACGTGGCTGTGTATATTGGTGAATATTCGATTTTGTATTGGCTCTAACATGAAAACCAAACAATTTAGGCGCACACTCTAATCATTCAGTTGCCGCCTACGAACAAATAAGTTGGCCCACGCTCGCCAGTTCTCGACTCTACCATCGTCTGGTAGAGTTGCGATACATAATTGTATCACTTGTGCAAATTGTGAACGTTTACTAACTGCTGTTGTATGAACATTTTGATTGTAATTACCATAAATACTTGTAAATGTGTGGATTTTTTTGGGTTTATCATAACTGCTAGATTTTCAAAGTGAGGTAATACTCCTTTTGGGTTATTTTGCTAGTAGTCGCTACAATGTATTATTACAGTAATACTAAAATGCAAATACAAATCTATTACACTGTCAAGTTACAAACACAAGTTGAAGGTGGGATAAATTACACTTAGAAAGTAAGGAGATACATGTTTTTCCTAACTGTGTTTCATCACTACATTGGTACTGTTACTGCTGTTCTACTCTTGGTATTGCGGGGAAATTATTTTTATTACGTAAAATGTTCCATATTTAGATATATCAACAAGCCAGGTCAACACAAAAACTAAAAACGTTGAAATAGCTGACTTTTCAAACTTTTATGGGTAAGACAATTGGAATTCGGACCGAGCGAGTTGCTCGGATTCCATCAGGTATCCTATTATCATTGCTACGATCTCTGGAGATATACTATTCAACTCGAACTGGACCCCATTTGGGTGACGTTTGAAACGCACGTGTGCTTCACACTTAGCCTTCATTGGTTCTCTTTTGGGAACACGGTTAGTCATTTGTGAGCTTTATTCCATGTAGCGATGAACGAGAATCCCATGTGCAGGATGGTTTACAAGTCATTATTGATACAGGATTATGGTTGCGGCTCGAGAGCTCCATAAATACTGCGGACTCGCAATATGAGGGCGTGTGTTGTGCTCATAGGGTTCTGTTTGGTATACGTGCGTGTATCATAAGACATTTTTCATCTGGGTCAAGCTCATTGGTATGGCGCGCGAGCAGCGGCGGCGTCGATGTGTCTGTGGAACTTATTAGCTCATTTTACGACTAGCGGCAGCCGTTTGCTTGCTGGACAGCTCAACACATATACATACTCACACACATTAACATTTCTATGTAATATCAATAACCGAAGCCGTCATACGCAGTGAGCATATTGATTACACATGTAGTGAACCGGCAACGGCATCAATTAAATTGTCAATCCCGAATAGTGTAAATGATATCGAATTAAAAATATGTTTTAAAGGCAGAGATATACACGTATCCAATATGTATACAAGTCCAAAGCATAGGTACTTACTGCTGTAACTATGTACATAATATATGTAGGTTGTATCTATTGAGCGAAATTACGTCATCATGATACCTCTGGAGTCCACGCAAACCATTGCAAAAACTAGTCCTGACCATAGGAAAATTCTTAAACACCATGATGTCATGGCGTATTAAATTACAGAGAACTGTGACCTTGCCTGTCAATTGTCTTATCAATTACTTCGACATTAGTTATCAACAAGTATTCGCTTCTCGTTCTTTATCAATATTAATTGTAACACCGTATATCTATTGTATCAATTTAATAATCCCGTAACGTATTAGCTCATTGTAATAGAAAGCTTTTGTATCAGAGGAGTGTAAATTATGTCTACATTTTTACTTATTTTCATGTTACTTAATACGGCCTGAAGCCTCTGTGAAAGAAATGTGCACCGTGCTGCTCAACAAACTTACCCATACCAAAATCATAGTTTCGTTAGATTATATTATTAAAGGTGTATAATAAGTTTTAGGAGCAAGGTACTTTTTAGTTTTGGATATAGAGAATGTACGGGCCGGCCACGTGCAATTGGTTTTGTCAGCAATTTAGGCCTCATACGGCGATTTAATTGGGTCTGGAATCATTCGGTAAAGAGTTCGCGTTGAAACGCCACAGGTCGCGCGTGTTACTATCACCCTATAAACCTATCAACCTATCATCTATCATATACCTCTAAGCAATTCATTGTAATTCTATTACGTTTTATTCCCTTTAACCTTGGACTAACAGATATTTATCATCTCTATCAACCAAAGACCGTACGGGACCCGTCTCAGCCCGTACAGAGAATATTCTCCAAAATTAGTAAACTGATTGTAAATATACTTTTATTTATAAATATTTGCACTATGTATTGTTTGTCGGGAAAAAGTTAGTGCTACTGTATTTGCTTATAGATGACTATAGAGTCACAACACTTAGTTAATGGTATAATTATCTTATCAAGCCACATTTAGAAATGTCAGAATAGTGATATTTTATGTCAAACCTAAATAATTACAGACGTCTTTAATTATAGCGTTATCGCTTAACAATACTAGTCCCGCAGGGTTGCTTGTGGCTGTTGATGAGTTGAGACACCACGGACCCGAGTACCACCGTGGGCGTGATCTGTTCCCTCGCTCCACATTGCTGTACTGACCGATAGGAATAAACACGATGAGAACTTCATTTCCATCTCGCTTTAGCCGTCCGGCCAGAATATA
>DWIE01001191.1:0-11466 GCA_018248235.1 Choaspes benjaminii | reverse complement strand
ACTGTTTCACGCCACAAATAGGTGTGACGGTGGTACCGACCCAGTCGAACATATTCATGTTCTACCACCCGTAAGGTACATATTACAGGGAAATTGTAGTGGATGTCAATGGGAAATTGTAAGGAATGTGACATGGAAATTGGTAAAAAATGTTAAAGTGAAATTGTAAGGCGTGCGAAACGGATGTTGAATAGAAATTGGAAGGAGTGTGAAACGGATGTTGTATGGGACGTGAAAAGAAAACGTTACACTGCTTATTGTTTTTTAAATTCACACATACGGCCTTACGTGAACGTACACTCAAGTGTGAAATATCCTGTTAATTCCAGCGAGCTGCCAAACCCACTGTGCACTTACCAGTTGTACGAGAGCTTCGTGAGTGCAGTCCAAGTGGAAGAGTCCTCCAGGCTGCGGGCCATGAGGGACACGGTGGTCAAGCTGCCGCCCCCACACTACAGGTCAGTTTGCTAAACCGACTACTCCAAAAGCAGGGTAATGTAACTCTACTACTACCTGGAAGTACTCCAGTAAGCTGCCAACCCTGCTATGCACTCACTGGCTGTCCGAGAGTTTCTTGAGTGCAGTCCAAATGGAAGAGTCCTCCAGGCTGCGGGGCTGCAGGTGTACTGTGGTCAAGCTGCCGCCCCCGCACTACAGGTCAATTTGCTTACCCGACTACTTCAAAAGCAGGGTAATGTAACTACTAACTGGAAGTAATACAGCAAGCTGCCAAACCTACTGTAGTGTACTGTACCAGTTGCACAGGAGTTTTGTGAGTGCAGTCCAAGTATACAAGTCATCCAGGCTGCGGGGTTGTAGGAACACTGGTCAAGCTGCCAACACACACATACTACAGGTCAGGTTATTTACCCGACTGCCCCAAAAGTAGGGTGAAGTAACTCCGCTGCCTGGAAGTACTCCAGTGACCTGTCAAATCTGCCCCTGGTGTTGCAAATGTTCACAGTCGACGGAAATCACTTACCATGAGGTGAGCCGCCTGAATGTTTGCCCCCTCATTTTCTATAAAATAAAAAATCTTTTTCGCAGGACGCTTGCCTACCTGATGCGGCATCTCCGACGCGTGTCTCTCCTCAGCGAGTCCACCGGCATGACGGCGAGGAACATGGCCATAGTGTGGGCACCCAACCTGCTTCGGTCGCCAAAGCCTCAGCACGCGTTGCAAGGAGTAGCCGTGCAGGTTAGTCAATTTTTTTTTTAAATATTTTTTAATTGAAATAGCACAGTGGCAATGTACCTGCTGGTAAGCTACTGTGACAAGGGTGTAGGGTAGGGACCCGTACTACCCCTGACATCATGCTGGAAAGTATCTACTGTAGCCCAAGACATCAGTACCCACAGATGATACTTCTGAGGACTGCATGCTTCTCGGACTAGAAAAATTTCACTAGTAGCCTGAAAAACGTCAGTTATAAATTCGTTGTTAATGAGGGCTAAGTTAGTCGCCTCGTGAAACCTGCGTGCCGGCTGCCACGCCCTTCTCCGATACCTAAGAGCTATTTCACAGCGGAAACAGGTGTGGTGGTGGTGCCCACCCTGGCGAACTTGGACAGGTCCTACAATCAACAATCATCTACGGAGACAAATTTAATATGTGTGTCGCGCATCGACAGAAATGTGGACGAAGATCACCACTGAAAGGCCCACAAGGCGCCAAAAGACCTCGAGGCAGGCCTAGACGGAGATGGAGGGATGAATTGGACACATTTTCCAATAACAAACGTGGAAACAATCGGGGGAGGCCTTTGCCCTGCAGTGGGATAATACAGGCTAAATAAAAAAAAAATACTACAACTCCAATTCTTGTTTCCCAGGCGGTGGTGACAGAATTCCTGATATGTTACGCGGAGGAACTGTTCGCCCAGGAGCAGGGAGCTGACTCTGGACCGGATTCCCTCGAACTGGACCGTGCCGATCAAGTGGAGTTGCGCGGAATCGAATCCGGCCGGAGGCCGAAGAGCTTGCCTCTCCACCCACCGACTAAATTACTGAGGTAAACAAACCAGCCACACACACAACTTATTTATATTACGAAGCAGCACACGGCCATGCAGTCCACCTGCTGGTAAGTAGCTACTGCAGCCCATGTCATCTGCAACCACAGACGCGGTGCTACTCCTGAGGACATAGATCTGACGTCTCGTGTTCTTCATATGCTGATGAACACAGTTACACCGAAGCAAAGTTTTTGTTTTAGTCAAATTAGAGCAGCAAACGGGCATGCAGTTCATTTGATGGTGAATGATTACTACAGCCCATGACAACCGTAACAGAATTAATACAGACCTATTGGTCTCTTTGAAATCGGTCACAAGTTCGTTGCCACTCTTGTGGGCTAAGTTGGTCGCCTCATGTATCCAGTGCGTGCCGGCTGCCACACACATCAAGCTGAAACACAACTCATAAGGGCTATTTCACAGCAGAAACAGGTGTGGTGGTGGTACTCACCCGGGCGAATCTGGACATCTACCACAGATAAAATATTTATTATTGTAATTTAAGGTAATGTATTGTATTGTATTGTATTGTATTGTATTGTATTGTATTGTATTGTATTGTATTGTATTGTATTGTATATACAGTTTAGAAGAAGCCCGCCGTCGCGGCAAGTGTTCGATGCTGGTGTCCCCCTCGCCGCGGCTCCCCCCCGCGTCCGGGGCCATCGCGGCGGCGGCCAGCACCACGCTGCGGCCCGCTGGCCACCTCAAGCCCAAATACATTGAGGTTGGCTCCGGACCTAACAATCTACCTCAATACCACACAGTATTAGACTTGCCCGTACCAGGTGCGAAACGAGCCCTCAAACGGTCACCATCAGGCTGGCGGGGACTGTTTAGCAGGAACAAGCTGCAGCGACCGCGGCACCCGCCGCCGGCCGAGCCGGTCACCCCACCACCGCTGGAGGTGACGGCAAACGCAGCGTGTGTGTTGCCAATACGGCCGGCGAAGTCGTGTGAGTCGCTCGCGTCTGACGGGGACACGCTGCCGCCGCTGGCCGCCCGCGCGGCGGCGCCGCTGCGGCATCACACCAGGTCTTCATCATGCGACTCCTACTTCGAGCCGTGGCAGGCCGAGCTGGCGGGCATGCGGCTGCGGCTGTCCCCGCAGGAGAGGGACCACCACATGTTCAGCGAGGAGGACGACACGCACCTGCAGTTACACCAGGACGACTCGCAATGCTCCTCGCCGCCGGAATCGAACCCGTGCAGCGCCGAGCCGAGCCCGCGCCGGCTGCTGCGCGCGGACGTGCACCCCCCGCCCGACCTCGCGGAACGCAAGCGGGTGGCGCTGCAGCAGCTGGAGCAGCAGGTGGCGTCCCTCCGCTACATCGACGGCGAGGGCGAGGCGCCGGACGCCGCGTGTGCCGAGAAGCGGCCCGCGGTGCCGCGCCCGGCCTCCCCCCCGCGGGCCGAGCAGGCCAAACGGCTATGCAAGGACCGCGACAGCCCGAAGTCGTCGATGTCCGACTTCCAAGCCACGGTCAACAGTGTTAAAATGAGAGAGAGAAACTCGCCGAGGAAAACCAAAAACAGTTCTAGATACAGCGGTATGCATCACCCGGTCATCCTGGACCCGGACAAACCAATATCCAGACTGACGTGGCACGGCAAAGATGGCCACTCGACGTTAATAAAAATTGACTGGCCCGCTGAGAACTCGTCGATAAGCAACCTCACTACCAGCACTATGAATTCTAGTCCACTCACACCCATCACACCTGTGTACGATCCGCTGGAGAGCGATTCCGAAATCAGCGACAACAAACACACAATCACAATAAAAAACGAGGACTGCAACAACTGCGAGGAGGAGAAATGCCTCAAATGCGAACTGAAAGCAACCGACTACGAGAACATGAAGGATCTGACCAGAGATTACTCTGAAAATAACCTGCACGATAGTCTGGAAACGAGTCCGGTGCATTCCACAGATATAAGCTATCACAATCTGAATAGATTGTCGGCTGTGTCGACGTCGTCAAACTCAGAATCTCATAAGAGGGATATGGACTTGATGAAGGTCATGGAGTCATCACACGAAAGCTCCTCCAGCTACTCCAACGTTAGCTTGACTAAGCAAAGCGACGAGTTGTACGAATGCTACAGCTTCACCAGACCGAATTATATCAATTTACAGTCATCCAGCACGTCTAAAAGCTCGCCAGGGAGTCCCCTGAAGAGTCCTTTAAAATCTACCATCAGCATTACATTCAGATCGCCAGTCAAAACTAAGTCACCGGATTACGAGCCAATCACCAACATAGACACGCCCACAAATGAAAGAGATTCCGTTTACGAAGACATTGATTTGGATAAAAATCTCACTATAGTAGAAGACGCGTCTGTACCAGAAACTGACGCTAGTTTACCCACGCAGCAGGCCTGCCAGCCAGATTTCAACCAGGACCTGATAATCTTGGAAACACCAACAGAAACTGACTTGGACGACAACGCAGACGTGTACAGCCAGGTCAAGTTCTTCAAGCAAAGCATAGAAGAAGTGAACGCTATGATACTAGAGTCGCCGGAGAAGGAGACGCACTATGAGAACGTAGCGTTCGCGGAAACGAGACAGCACGAGTACGAGAACATTAATGTGGATACTCTCAAAATCTGTGATAAAGTAGACGTAAGTGATGATTTAGTTGTTAACAACGGGTTGGAAGGTGCACACGAAAATGAATCAGTCGAAAAGGAGAATGGAAATGTCGTAAAGCCTATAGTTGCGTCAAAGAATTTGAATGTCCGAGAGCTGGCTATACGCTTCGAAAGTCCCACCGAACAAAAAGGCCCCTTCAGCTTTGATAAATTCAAAACGGACGCCAAATTTCCGAGCTTAGAGAGAAAAGAGGACAAATCTGAGCTCAAGAAAAAGGATTCAGTGAAAATTGCGCCTCCAGTGTCGCCAAAAACGTATAAATTGTCCAAGAATTCTTGCAACGCGCGGTCGTTGGACGAAAACGCCTTCGTGAAGGAATTCGGCACGGACATAGATAGACGGAAAAGCATGGAAGTGAAGGAAATGACGCAGAAATGCCTTCCGGATTTGAATTTGAACATGGAAACTAATACGAAGGCGATCACGCCCACAACGGAAAACAAAATATGCCTAGTCCAAAGATTCGAAGTGAAACGACCTACCGATCTGAAGAACTTAATCGGCGTCGACACTGAGAAGAAGTTGAGCAGAGAACGAATAGAGAAATACAAAGAGGAGAGACGTAACTTCTTAAGAGAGAAATACAGCTCCCAATCTTTCAGGAGCAACCCGGAGCAGTTGACGAGGATAAAGATAAAGAAAGAAGAGGATAAATTGGACGAAAGATTGAAGGAGGATTTGCCTAAGTTCGAAAGGAGGAACACGGTGGATCTGGGCCAGAGGATGAGGTTCTCTCTAGCGAGAAGTAGCCACAACTTGGATACGATACCATCACCTCTAAGTCCAGACAGAGAGTGCGATGGAAACGGTCAAGCTGAACGCAAGGACAGGAAAGACAAAATGTCCCCATCGTACAACATACGGGACATGGCGGCGTTGTTCGAGCAGAAATCACAGAGTAGCAGCAACGCAGGTTGACGGACGGGCCGAACAGTTAAGCCAACGTTGCGCAACAGTACGCAACGTTGAGCAACGTTGCGCCACTTTAAGCAACGTTGGGGCCGCCCAGTGATGTGACAGTTGAAAGAGGTAGATATATAGGTAACTAGCGAGGAACGTGAGGCGTTCGAACTTGTCTTCAGAGCAATCAAATGAAAGGGAAAAAGGGAATGGAAGTTTGTATGTCGCGAGCGAACCCTAGATATATCCTTTATTGTACACCAACTTAGTATTGTACATATAAAATAGTTTACAATTAGAGGGGATACAATTGGCGGTCTTATCGCTTGGGTAGCGATTTCTTCCAGACAACCATAAGTTCCAAAAGAGATACATGCCACTTGAAAGGGTAGAGGTGCGCAAAGGTGTATAGTAATACATATATTATATAAAATAAATATACAACTACATACATAAATACATACATACATACATACATACAACCCTATTAAATATATACCTCTTTCGGACTGTCGAATCGCTGGTGGCTCAATTTTAAGCCACACGAGTGGCTCAAAACGTGATATTGCGCTGTGCTTGAGATGTATGTCGAAGCTTCGCGCAACATTAAATGTATTTATTGTATTATAATTTGTAACACCTTGCTTTTACGGAGGCCTAGTTTTTTTTTCACTTGAAGTATTTATGTCGGCAACGCCTTACTAATAAATCTAATAAATGCATAAGGGCTCAAGATAAAGAGCGAAAGCCCGGGTTTTAAGCCAGTTAAAACCAGTTTAAGTCAGTTAAAACCAGTTTAAGCCGGCTTCAACCTCGGTTATTTTGTATATCTTTAGTTATATCTATATTATTCTATAGTAGAATTATTAGGAAGACACCATGACAAAAAGTTGTTTACCGATAAATTAATTTTATGCCAAATATATGCCACATGTTTTCATCAAATTAGTGGTTTTATTATGTTTATTAGGAGGTGTTAGTCTGTATTTATAATCATGATATATACATAAACTGTTTTAACTGATGTTTGTTTGTCTATCCGATTCTAGTAATATGTATGGTCACAGCAATCGCTGACAATTCCGTAGCAAAATATAGAACTTTTTTTACTTGTCTGGGCCGGTACTACCGTCACACGTCGTGACAAATATCTGTGTTTGCACGACTGTATCGGTGCATGGGTGTGAGCCATGCAGAACTCGAGGCATTCGATCTATGTCCTCAAGGGTAGCACCGCATCTGTGGTTTCAGATGTCATGGGCTGCAGTAGCTACTTACCAGCAGGTAGACTATGTTCTGAGATATAAAGGCATTTATAGTCAGCGATTCCTGTGAGCGTACTCCATAAATTTGTACAGTCGAGTGTGAATCTGCCATAAATAATAATGAATATATACATTTTTAAATCTTTTTCGTTGAATTTTGTATTGTATTATAATTTTAAGTGACTTGTTGTGTTGAACTATTTATATTTCATTATTTTAATTAACCGACTGCGTCGTGCCAAGTTTGGTGCGTTTCATCTGAACTAAGGTTAGTACGGTAAAACTAATTGAAGATATCTGAACTAATTTTAGTACATAGAATAGCTGTAGAGGTCTGAAATCAGGTTATAATCAGTTTTGTCGTCCCTTGCCAATTAATTGGCTTCTAATTTTTTTTAATGAAAACTAGAGTAGCGTACGGGCATGCCGTTCATCTGATGTTAAATGACTACTACAGCCCATGACACGTAACCGAATCAATACAGACCTATCTATCTGTTCGTAGTCGGTTATAAGTGCCTCGCTACTCTTGAGGGCTGAGTTGGTCGCTTCATTTATCGTGTGCGTGCTGCCACACCCTTCAAGCTGAAACACAACTCGTAAGAGCTATTTCACAGCAGAAGTAGGTGTGGTGGTGGTGCTCACCCGGGGGAACCTGGAGAGATTCTACCACCGTTGTTTGTAAACAAATTTTAGTTCAGATGGTACGTACAAATATTTATTTTATCATTTTAAACATCACAATGGAAAGTATTAATAATGTATTTCACATAACCTTTAAGTTGAATCGGGTGTTTTGTTGACGTATTATTTTTGTTTTTAAACCTCATGTGTATAGGTTATTGTTTAGTTATGGTTTTACTACAATTTGTGACAGATTACATTTATATTTACAGAAAATTTGTGAAAACCTACTACAAGTTATCTCTCAACCTTTTATATACGTGCGGAAATCCTCATGGGTAGGTACCCCTACCATGGGTGGAGAGGTCTCCATGCGGGGTCTAGGGAGAGATGATGTCGGACTCCTACCGACTGAAACCCCACGGTGTTCCTTACGGCGCGCCTTCTGTAGGGGCCGCGGGTACGCTTTCGCACTCCTCCGCAGCCCCGAGGGCAAGTTCTCTCTCGACCTGGGTTGACTGTAGGCCACTTTAACACAGGCATTAACGGGTGATAGAACATGAATATGCTCGACTGGTTCAGTACCACCGTCACACTTATTTTTGCCGTGAAACAGTAGTGTTCGCACCACGTGTGTTTCGGTGTAAGGGTGTGATAGCCAGCATACGCATAACACGAGGCGTTCGATCAATGTCCTCAAGGGTAGCACCACATCTGTGATTACAGATGTAATGGGCTGCAGTAGCTACTTACCAGCAGGTAGACTGCAACAAGTCAGCCCATTGCAATTGTTAAGGTTTTACAATGGAGCTTAAATAAATAAAAGATATATAGAAGTTACTTTTAAAACAATACATGGTTGATTTAACAATGGTTAAGTTGTTACATGTCGCCCGTTAACAGTTAAATTAAAACATGTCATCGGCTAAGCGGTTAAATTATTTTTTAAATTTATTTATTTATTGAGACAATTACAAATTTACAACACCAGCGGTTTCCAAACTGAGCTCGTATCTTGGGTATCGAAGTTAAACTTAACTCATCCAGGTGTAAATTCTGTGAGATGCCATCAGAAATAGCAACTAATATAGTAAATTAATTAAAATTATTAAGTAAATAAGTTTTAAAAATAATTAGAAGGAAGAAAGAATGAAAGAAAGAAAAACACTATTCTCCGCCTTCTCAATTGTAATAATAAAAACATGTTACTTGTAGTTTTTTATTAATATTTTTATTATTTTATATATAACATTAAAAAGAGATACGAAAAATAAATTTGTCGCAAATTGTACTAAAATTCATATAGAAATATAATATGTAAGTGAAAAATGTTGTATCATACACAATTTGTTTATGTAATTACGTTATGTTAAAATTCGGCAAATTGTGCTGTAAAACTTTAAATTCTCATTGAAAATAAATTTCAGTTTATTTATTTTTTTGGTCATTCATTTACCATAGACTAACAGTGTTGCCTGTATTAATAATATGTGTTGCCATAGCGGGAGAGAATTTCGGGAAATGTTGGCATTTATTACCGTAATCATTTTGAGAGAAATATAGAAATTACTGTTTTTAGAGGATTGTTCTATCTCTCGTTATCTTACAAAAAACATTATAAATTATTTTGTTACAAATCACATACATATTCCAATTATTCATTGCATTTATTTGTTTTAATTTCGATCTCGGTTTGTCTATTCTCTGTTTATCGAAGTTGACACACGTTTTTTGTGTATATAAACGAAAACGCAAATATTGTGTGATAGCTAGTATATGCAGAACACGAGGCGTTCGGTCCTTGTCCTCGGGAGTAGCTACATGTGGCCGTGATCACAGATGCCATGGGCTCCAGTAGCTCATCAGGTCGACTCCAAGCCCGTGTGCTACTTCTTTACTTAAATTACTGACAGGATTTTCAGTACTTTGATATGCTTGCATTAAAGTTACTGCAAACTGGACATAATGAATTCTCCAGCAAGTGTTGCAGTAATCTCATAATTTCATACAAATTAGGAAAAGTCTAAAAAAAATAGTAAAAATCTCATTTTTATCTCTTAAATCTTAAAATAAAGTAACGAACATGTCTTCAGTCTAGAAAATAATTTAGTACAGAGAATTTTTCGATATATAACATTTGCATTTCATAGAATTATTATATATATATATAGTGGTGGGTACCGACTACGTTTTTCATTATGCATTTTGTGACATTAAAAAATCACATATTTTGTAGCCGGTGGTTTGAAATGATTGTTAGATATGTACAACTTATTAAATAATAACTTTCCTCTAATCTAGAGGTCAATTTCTAATTATTTTGTGTTGTTAGCAAGTAGATTTCTTGTTGATTTCTCCGTCCCACATGACGAGAATCTCGTCATAGCAGAAAAAGATATGCAGAGTAAATATTTAGACCTCGTCCACGAGATTACCACATCCCACAATGTGGATTCGACTATAATTGTCCCGATAGTAGCTTCTCTAAATGGTCTTCCAGCGAAAAGTTTCGATCAACATCTCAAGAAGCTTTCGCTAGAAGGGCGGCTCAAGAATCGTGTGCAGATGGCTCTTTTGCTGAACTGCACTTATAGTTAGGAGGTTTCTCACATTGGAGCCCTTACCACAGAGAGCTTGGGTTTTCGCTTCGCATCGGGCATTCATTCTATTTTTTGTTTTTTTTTAAATATTATTTGTGAAACAAAACATGGTCTATCTATAACAAAAAATAAAAAAAACATGGTCCTACCAATAATTGCACTGCAATTTGCTATTACGTAAAGTAGCGAGTATCGTTTTACCTAGATTCCTTGTAGATGCGTGTGACGCGCGTGTGCTGTCACAGTGAAACAGGGTCCTGAGAATACCAGCAAGTGCTTACAAGGCCTAAAAGCAAAGTTCAGAAAAAATTTGCTACACATCTGGTTTTGCTTGCAATGTCGCATCTGAAACACTAGTCCGTACCTACCATAAGTAACTTTCAACTTGGTATATAAATTTTCTTATATAACTTTGACAATAAAACCTTGAATTGATAGACGTAGGAATAATTTTGGAACTGAAATGTCCTACGAAATAGTTTTTGGCTTCTAAAATTTTCATATAATAAGCGTTTACAATTGTTTCGCTAAGTGTTTGAGCTTTTTGCTATTAATTATTATATATGGTATAATGGCGCCATTACAAATTCAAAATGTACTATAGTCGACGCATTTTGAACGCGTTGGGAACTCCCCTGGTATTGCAAATGTTCATAGGCGACGGTAATCACTTACCATCAGGTGAGCCGTCTGACTGTTTGCCCCCTTTTTACTATAAAAAAACAGGCTTCGGGTCATAAATCATATATATCTATCTGTCTCGTTCGCACTTACAGGTCTTATGGAGAGGAGTAGTGATGTGCGTAAGAATTGCAGAGGTGCATGTCGATAACGGGATAGGTACGATCGATATGCTAAATTATGTTAATTCCTATTAATAGTAATAATTGTTCGTTATCTGAAAATAAGTTTTTAATTTGTAAGATGAAATGTTTGTTTCGACGTAATCATAGAGAAACTGTATAGATCGTTATGTAGCCCTGAAAAGGGCCAGTTTTCAATTTCTTTAAAAACAGGAACAAGTGAATTACAGCCCGCGCTTGAGCGTTGATGTCACCATATAATTTCATCAAAACCACGTTAGAAAATAAATTCTCCATTGTGCGTATTGCGTAACGAAGCGTACGTAATGTAATGAGTGTCTTGACAAAAAATCTTATATTTATAGAAAAACAACAACCCTTACTCGTAACGACCAAACATGAGTCAGAATGAAGGTAACGATGCCGCATCGACGCGTGCGCTGGTAGCTAAGTATCGATAACGGGTTGAATTGCGCGGACATACCTATTGTGACATTTATTGCCTGAAGACTCCGTTTGGAAGTGTTTTGGCGGGAATCTTCCGAGTGCCATGTTCGGAGTTGTGTTGGTGTTATTTAATTAGTTTACGTTGTCTTT
>DWIE01001190.1:0-11469 GCA_018248235.1 Choaspes benjaminii | reverse complement strand
TCTAGTGATCGGAAAATTTTAATATTAAAAATTTTACGTTTTCACAATTAACTAATTTAATAAAGAATACATAATAGAAATAAAATAGTAACATTTTAATAAATATTAAGTCAGGATTTATTTTATTTGCTTATGAACACATTTTTTTTAACTCTAGGTTTCTAAACGTTATTGATGTAGTATTTTTAATTCAATGGCCGTCGGTCCGCATGTTTTTATTTTGTTTACAATGCGAAAATGCGAATAAAGTTAACAACCATAACGTTATGATAAAAGAATGTAATGAGAAATCTTTGGGAAACGTCTGTACAATTTTATTTTGAACATATTGCGGTAGTACAGAGACCCTAATCATGTGAACTATTCGTGTGTTTATTTGTAAAAATCTAAAAACATTTGCCTAGTTTTCTAAGTGCTTTCAACGTCCAAAAATGTCGAGCTATCAGGTATCAGAGCTGGTGTCAGGGCTTAAATCTCGCCAAAGCGAGTCTAGGCGGAAGGCCTACAGGGAGTTGCTGCATTTCGTGAAAACTGATCTCAGGGAGATGTCACAAGATGCTTTAAACCAAATCCTTGATGACTTCAACCAACAAATTCATGCATTGACCTCCAGTTATGACAACAACGAAAAGAAAGCAGGGATACTAACTATAGGTATAGTGAATTAGTTACAATTAAATAATTTCACTTATATTTATTTAAGTTGAATGATTTATAATAAATAATTTTCTTTTTTATCATTATGGCTTACGATATTAAAATTTTCAGTATGCCTTATTACTGGGGATACAGATACTAGTAAGGTCAGAGTGTCGCGCTATGTACACCACCTGAGGAATATCTTTCCATGTAATGATACCAGTGTAATAGACCTAGCAGCTAAAACAATGGGCCGCTTAGCTGTGTCATTAGGCATCAAAAGGGCAGAGTATGTAGAATTTGAAATGAAAAGATCATTTGAATGGTTGGTAGAAGAGAGAAATGAAGGGAAGAGGCTATCAGCTGCACTTATATTAAAAGAGTTGGCTATTGCATTGCCATCTTATTTCTATCAGAACATCAATTGTTTCTTTAACCATATTCCTATAGCTCTCCGAGATCCTAAGGAGCAGATAAGAGAAGCAGCTGCTAAAGCCCTTAGAGCTGCATTGGTTATTACCGCCCAAAGAGAAGTACCTGAGCAAAGTAATAGAGCACATTGGTATATACAATGCTATGAGGAAGCTATGACATCATTTGGTGATAATGCTGCTAGAGAACGAGGAATAAGTAGGGATGACCATGTTCATGGTGCTCTGCTAATTTTAAACGAACTTTTAAGATGTTCCAATTCTGCTTGGGAGAAAAAATATACTACACTCATGCAAAAACTAGTGGCAGACCAAGATCCTTCTGATGAAATTTCACCACTTAACCCCAAAATGCATGGATGGTCTTCTCATAACTATGTTGAGGAAAAAAATGAGTCGGCTGCTATTTATGAATCTAGTATATGCAAACAAATAGTTAGGGACAATTATGAAAAGATCTCATCTGGTATGTATGTTTGAAATTATGTTATATCTATATTGTTGGTAGATTTAGTTATAATTTTTTCTATGCCATTGCAGATGTTATGGCTCAGCAAATATCAAGATCTCATAATGTACATCAAATGCTACTTATAATTATACCAAGGCTGGCTGCTTTCAATAAGGAGGCATTTGGGAGGAAGCATCTGAAATCTACAATAAATCATTTAATTACCTTTTTGCATGGACGAGAAAAAGAAAAAGCTATGGCTTTTACTACATTGGGCCTTATTTGTGTTGCTGTAGAAGAAGATATCCATCCATATTTGGGAAGGATCATAGGCATCATAAAACTAACACTTCCTGTCAAAGATACTCCAAAAAAGAGAAATGGAACAGATACTCCATTATTTAATTGTGTCACTTTATTAAGCTTTGCTATGAAAGAAAATGTGGCTAATGAAATAAAAGACTTGTTAGATCCTATGTGCATAACAGGGTTGAGTCCTCAACTCACTATCTGTTTTAAAGAATTAAGCCAAAATTTACCATCCTTAAAAAAAGATGTTACAGACAAGCTGTTAAATATATTGTCTTTAATACTAAGAAAAAAACCTTATCTATCATCCAGAACTGAATCACAACCTTTTCTTGTGTCAAATGCATTACTATCGGAGGCACATGATGCTGCAAAGTTAGTACTTGCTCTACATACATTGGGGTCATTTGATTTTGAATGGAATAACACACTTATGTCATTCATAAAAAGGTGCACAGATCACTATTTACAAAGTGAGCAACACGATGTACGTGTGGAATCTGTGAAAACAACTGCCAGGTTACTAATTAAGGCAATTGAGAGAAGTGTACTGACAAACTCTAGAACACTAAACATGCTAGTTGATGAATCTCTAGGGAAGTTGCTATCAATAGGAAGATCAGATTTTGATCATGAAGTGCGTTATCAGGTTCTTGAAATATTTGTCAACCCTATATTTGATAAGTATTTAGCCGTGGAAGAACATCTCAACTGTCTTTTTGTGGCCATTAATGATTCTAACCCTGATGTGAGTGAGCTTGCACTCTGTGTTGTAGGTAGACTAAGTAACTTAAACCCTAGTTACACAACTCCTACTTTGCGCCAACTTTTTGTTCAAATTTTGATGGAACTACAGTATTCTGAATCAGCCCGTAATAAAGAGCAAGCACTCAGAATGATAAATAATATAATATCAAACGCACCAAGAATTACAAGGCAGTTTGCTGACACTATTCTTAAGGCTCTTGTACCTAAATTGAAAGATGAAAACAGTAACTCAGCAATGATTTCAACAATACTTAAGTCTATTGGGGACCTTGCAGAAGTAAATGGTGGAGAAACTGCCATAATCCAATGGTTACCTGAACTCATTTCCATCCAGCTTGAGATACTTTCAGATCCTAATCAAACTGAAAAAAGAAGTGTGGCTTTGTGGTCCTTCGGCCAAGTTATAAGTGCTATTGGTTGGGTTGTTACCCCTTATGTTGAGTACCCAAACCTAATGGATATGCTTCTTAGTTTTCTGAAGACGGAACAGCACGCGGGTGATAGGCGGGAAACGATACGTGTTCTTGGATTGTTAGGAGCTTTAGATCCGTATAGACACAGGGTTAATCAGGGATTAATTGATTTTCAAACAGTCTCTACCCTAATTCCAGTAACAGAAACCTCTTCAACAATTGATAATTTTGAGTCGAATGTAAGCGAAATGCTTGTAAATATGTCTCCCTTAGTATTGGATGAATTCTACCCTGCAATCGCAGTTACTTCGTTGATGCGTATTTTACGCGATCCGTTGCTAGCACAGCATCATACTAGTGTCGTGCATTCAGTTACATTTATATTCCGTACATTGGGTATTAAATGTGTTCCATATATTTCTCGTGTTACTCCTAGCCTTTTATATGTTATTCGTACCACCGATAATAGCAACTTTAGAGAATTTCTTCTCACCCAATTGGCGCAATTAATATCTGTTGTAAAAATACATATTCGTGCCTACTTGGAAGACATTTTTGATATTATTAGGGAGTACTGGACCCCGAATAACCAACTTCAACCAACACTTATATTGTTGGTGGAACATATAAGTGTCGCTATTGGCACAGAGTTCAAAGTATATCTACGAAAGATATTGCCAAATATATTGCGAGTTCTTAAATATGATCGAAGTAAGGACAAGTTTTTGACAGAAAAACTGTTATTGGCAATACAAAAGTTTGAAAACAATCTAGATGACGTCCTACTTTCAATAGTACCAGCAATAACGGCACTGTTCGAAGGAAGAAATATACCAGCTTCAATATCAAAATTAGCAATGGAGACTATAGAACATTTATCCATGTGTCTGTACTTTAAACCCTATTCGGCGATGCTGATACAGGCGCTAGCTAAAGTGTTGGACAACAGTCCGACCCTGAGACAGACTGCTATGAACACTTTATGCGCATTAATTGTTCAGTTGGGCCGCGAATATATCGACTATATACCATCAGTGGACAGAATTCTGATGAAACACAAAATTCAGTGTCCAAACTACATAGTACTTGTAACAAGGTTGCAAGTCATATCCACGCTTGCATTGGATGATGATTATTTGGACGAGACTCGATCTCGCTTACGTAATCAAAAAAGCGATGTAAGTTATCAACTTTAGTAGTTACTAATCACATGATTGATTTAACTGTTTTTTAATTGTAGTGCATTTCAGGTTATGTCTAACACGAATGACCCGCAATCTATTCAGAAATTGAGCCTGAACGTTCAAAACTTGCGGAAGTGTTGGTCCACGAAAAATGTTATATCAAAAGAAGATTGGCTTGAATGGTTAAAACAATTAAGCGTTGGATTTTTAACTGAGTCTAACAGTCCCGCTATAAGGTAAGATTTATAATTTGATGTGCAGACTATCGTGATTTGTCATTGTTTTTCTTTTCTTTCATGGTTCTTTTGAATTTCATTGTATAGCATTTTCCAATTTAGCACAGAACTATATGCAATTATCAAGTGATCTGTTTAATGCTGCATTCATGTCATGTTGGACGGAGCTTGGAGATCAGCCTAGAAAGGAACTGGTAACGGCCCTCGAGAAAGCTCTAACGGTCACTGATGTGCCCGAACTTGCACTAGTTGTATTAAATCTAGCAGAGTTTCTAGAGCATTGCGAGGAAGAAGCTTTGCCGATATCTATTAAGTTGCTCGGTGACACAGCTATCAATTGCCGAGCTTACGCAAAGGCTCTTTATTATAAGGAAGAGGAATATCGTAGAAATCCATCTAAACAGGTAGTGGAAGCATTAATTCACATCAATAATAAACTCCAGCAAAAGGAGTCTGCTAATGGTTTGTTGGAGAAAGTCATTATGCAAAAGAAGAGTGGTGACTGTTCTTTGAACGTCCACGTGCGATGGTATGAGAAATTACACAACTGGGATCAGGCTTTAGAGCTTTACACCAAAAAGTTGGAGACTGAACCCCAAGACACAGAGTCTAATTTAGGAATGATGAGGTGCTTAGAGGCTTTAGGAGAATGGCGAAAGCTATATAATATTACAAACGACCAGTGGGATATTATGCCAGATGACTACAGAAGGAATTCTGCAAAAATAGCAGCTGCAGCTTCGTGGGGTCTCCAAGAATGGGATTCCATGAAAAAATATGTCGAATGTATTCCCAGCGATACTCAAGATGGTTCATTCTACAGAGGAATCATTGCTATACATGACAGTCAATGGGTGGAATCTAGAAATTTCATCGACTCCGCGAGAAGCTTGCTTGACTCTGAGTTAACCGCTGTAGTCGGAGAAAGCTACCAAAGAGCATACGGCGCTTTAGTAAATGCTCAGCTGCTTACAGAGTTAGAGGAAGTGGTGACGTACAAATTGGTCGACGAAAGGAGAAATACAATTCGTAGAACTTGGTGGGCGAGGCTGCAGGGTGGGCAGCGTTTAGTGGAAGATTGGCGAAAAATGCTACAAATACGCAGCTTAGTGATGACGCCGCGAGAAGATTTCCAAACATGGCTCAAGTTTGCGTCATTATGTCGTAAAACAGGTTCTTTAAGCCAAGCCCACAAAATTGTTTTGTCAATGCTCGGTTGCGATCCTGCTACTAACCCTGATGTGCTGTTACGTGCACAAGACCCGAGAATTGTTTTATCCTATAGCAAAAACATATGGGATGCTGGGAACAAACGATATGCTTACGAGGTCTTACAGAGATATGTTGATAACTCGGAGCCAGAGAATGACGACCAGTGCCGACTGCTAGCTCGTTGTCACTTAAAATTAGGTTCTTGGTGTGAAGCTCTGCAAGAGATAAACGAGTTGTCGATCCCTGAAATATTACGAAACTATTCCACTGCAACTATTCTTGCGCCAGATTGGTACAAAGCCTGCCACGCATGGGCTTGT
This sequence comes from Choaspes benjaminii, assembly GCA_018248235.1. NCBI lineage: Eukaryota > Metazoa > Arthropoda > Insecta > Lepidoptera > Hesperiidae > Choaspes > Choaspes benjaminii. The sequence goes on along the minus strand of DWIE01001190.1, from coordinate 5,506 downwards.
ATGAATTTTGAAACTGTTCTTTTTTACAAACAACAAGACAATGTGTCGGAAAGCAGCGTTGCGGGTGGCTCGGGCGAGAAGAAAGTATCTCGTGCCGAATTCATTAACACTTACACAATACCAGCCATTGAAGGATTTTTCAAATCCATAAGCCTCTCAAACGGGAGCTCTTTGCAAGATACATTGAGACTTCTGACACTGTGGTTCGAACACGGCCATCATCCTGCTATCTACGACGCTTTGTTTGAGGGAATTAGACAAATAGATATTAAAATATGGTTGCAAGTGATACCTCAGTTGATTGCGAGGGTCGATTCCCCGAGGAGCTTGGTTGCAAAATTGGTGCATATTCTTCTAATCGACATCGGCAAGTCGCATCCTCAAGCATTAGTGTATCCGTTGACCGTGGCGACGAAGTCCTCATTCGTTACTCGTAAGACTGCTGCCAACTACATTCTGAAGACAATGTGCACTCACTCCCAGAAACTAGTCAGTGAAGCGGCCATTATATCGGAAGAGTTGATCAAAATTGCAATGTTGTGGCATGATCAAGTGTATACCGCCCTTGAAGATGCCTCTACGCTGTATTTCAATGAAAAGGATTACAGAGGGATGTTTAGAACGTTAGAAAAAATGCATGCGATGTTGGACCGGCCGCCGGAAACATTGAAGGAGGTTTCATTTTTGCAAATGTACGGCAGAGATCTACAGGAGGCACAGCGTTGGTGTGAAATGTACAAAGTAAGTCCGTTTCACTAAATCTCATCTATGATATCTATCACTTATCATATGATAAATTCCCATTTTTCGTTCGAGATTAATCTAGAAGTATTTTAGACTATTCTTCCCATTGGAAAATGTTCGTAATGTCAGTTAAAATCTGCTTTGATAACTTTTATGGAAAAGTCGAGACTTTTATAATAAAAAGCTCGCAATAGTTTTGGAAATACATGTAAATGTATTAAACCAAAGCAATATTTTAAATAGTGTTGAAAAATCCGCATTAAAAATAAATAGCAACTTTTACATGGACGGTAAATCATATTAGCTTACGTTAAATTGTAAACAGGTGGCAATGGCATGAAACTGGCACACACGGTTAGCTCTCTCGTGTACCCTTTTTGTCGTGCTATTGTCGATCTGTAAGATGAATTGTTCATAATACCGGTTTTTTTTTAAATGGTGGCTAGAGTGTTTTTCCTCCGGTTTTTTCTCCGGATCAACTGGATAAGGTTGATTGGGACAAAGCAGATAAGTTATGCAGAACCACGCGGACTTGCAGTCCACCTGATCGTAATTGGCTGCTGCATCCCATGACATCTGTAACCACAGATGCGGCACTACTCCTAAGGACTCGAAAGCTTCGTGTTCTGCGTTTGCCTGTTGTTCATAGAGAGCAAGTAAAATACCTAAAGCTTTCAGTTTGAATTTGTGTGCGTATCCGTAGGAGAGCAACGAAGACAGATACCTGAACGAGGCGTGGCACCTGTACTTCCACGTGGCGCGGCGCATCGGCGCGCAGGTGAAGTCGCACACGTCGCTGGAGCTGCAGTACGTGAGCCGCCAGCTGCACGCCTGCCGGGACTTCGACCTCGCCGTGCCCGGCTCCTACGTGCCCAACGAGAAGATTATACGCATATCCCACATCAACACACACCTGCAGGTTTGTGCATCTCTTTGTTTGCAGGGAACTCTTAAAATATTGAAATCGATTTTTAAAAAATTAAATATTTATTAAACTATAGGATGTTTATAATTTGATAAGTCAATAAATCACATATTTATACATAGATATTGTAAAAAAGTGTTATTCCTAGCGCACACATTGCAGCCTCGAAAACGTCCTGATTGGGACGTTTTGTAACTACTTCGTAATATGCAAACGGCAGGAAATCATTAGCAAAAAAAAACAAGTTATTTCTGGAGAAGGCCATAAGAGCAAAACGTATGGCGTGTAGTCCTTCGAACTCCGATGCGCTTACATGGATTCAGCCGCGCGACCACAGTTTAAACGGCAATAACTATGAACTATCTTATGTGTAATATCATAGTTATGACGTTAATATGTGCTTTCAACTGTAACTGATGTATAACGTGGAGGCAGAACTTATTCAGGTGCACCCGGATCAATATCACAATCACACCTATTTCTTTCTGTAAAATAACTCGCGCAGGTTGTATTCCAACCAGAACACCGCGAACTTTTTTCTCGACCGATTAACAGGTCAATCTATGCTTAACAGTAGTAAAATATTAGTAATATATGATGCCAAAAATATTTATGTGCTTGTGGTTGATAAATTATAAGAGTGTTCGTTAGAACTAATCTTTTCTCGCGACCCATTATTGTCCGACTGTCAATAAAAATAATACGCCGCGTATATATCACATTCATAAATTGTAGCGAGTAGTGACTCACCAGGAAATTATTTATAACACACCTGTTGTGCTATTTCCAGATATCCATGTAGATGCTTGACGATATTCCAAATTTTCTCGTTTAATTATGTAATCAGTCGCTATAAAGTGTACGATACTATGTTGGTCTCTCTGCTCTTCGCGTCTACATCTTTTTGATAAAATATTAATTTATAGTGTATTTCATTGTTAGTTATAAATGTTAAAGATGTCAAGATTAATCAAAGCGAGTCATCTAATGCCTTTGCTGCCATAAATTTATGTGGAAATGGCACGTCTATCGCAATTTGTCAAGCGAGCGTGATTTGTGAGAGAATTCTACGACATTTGGATTATCTTTCATCCGAATTAATCTGTTAATTATTTTCAGACAATAAAGTCTTAAACAGTAAACGACAATATTTAATAAAACTAATGTAAATATAATACCAAAAAAATTATAAATAGTTTCAAAATAGGCTTCATTCATGGGTTGTAATCATTCGTAGTAAACCAAAGTCAATCGATGCAGAAAACGTTTATTAAAGCTCTTTATTTGATCCAAGTACAATAGTTTCTATTTGCAGATACAATTAAACATAATACCTGTGCCCGAATCACAACTACACTTATTTCTCCTGTGAATCAGTTGTTATGAGTAGTCTGCAGGATGCTAGAAGTGACCAACTCAGCCCCCAGGAATGGCAATCCAGCTGTAACTGACCTCGATCGATCTGTTTGAAGCCGGTTAAAGTCCGTCACGCGAAGATTAGCAAAAGCCATCAATGACGTCGAATCACTGTAAATAATGTTATGTCATCGGTTTTATATTGATGCGGTATTTTCAGGTGATCAAATCGAAGCAACGCCCGCGCCGTCTCACAATCCAGGGCTCGGACGGCAAGCAGTACATGTTCCTCTTGAAGGGCCACGAGGATCTGCGGCAAGACGAGCGTGTGATGCAACTCTTCGGCCTAGTCAACACGCTGCTGCAATCCGACACAAATACGTACAGGCATGACCTGGCCATCCAGCGGTACGCTGTGATACCGCTGTCGCCCAACTCGGGGCTCATCGGATGGGTCCCGCAGTGCGACACTATGTACAAGCTTATCAGCGATTACAGAGACAAGAAATCCAACAAGATGACAGTATGCACCGAACAGAATATCATGAAAAATATGGCCTCTGAGTATCAAAAGTTGATGTTGAGGCATAAGGCTAGTATCTATATATTTGTATTTGTTATTTTTATGTAAAACTACTATTTTTGAGCTTACTTTACTTTTCAATTAAGGTCGGTGACACATTGGACGCCACTCGTTCTCTCCTTCCGCAGATCCATCAAGGCCGGGGTCCTTCAGGGCTCCATCCTTTCACCTTTGCTTTATAACTTTTTCACCACTGACATCCCACGACATTCCATAGTAAAGTTAGCAGTTTTTGCTGATATACATACATGACGGACCCCCTTATGACGTATATTCCTATGCACCTCCAATCCGCAGCCACCGCTTTCGGCGATTGGATTAAGAAATGGAAGATTGAAATCGATTTAGAAAAGAGCGCATCTGTCCACTTGAATAGGCCAATTAATACGCGCAACCGCAAAAAATAAATCACCTATTCAGTCAGTCCCTATTATCAGACATTTTACAGACGGCGTCCCCATCGTAAGAATCTAGAAACAAATATTTCCTCCGTCATATCCATCTCCTAAGGTGAGGTCCGAACCTCTCAGAGAGGTGCTCTTAGGGTGGATCGATGACCTTTCATCGTGCTTTATGTTTCTTAGCATATCATCAATTAAATTCAAGACCCCCTGTCCAGCCGAGCACTTTGCTCGCGATAAAAAGATGACGCTGTAAAAGTCAGTAGGTGACAGCACTTAGATCATTCGAAAAAAAGTATGCCACTCCAGTGGATAAAGCTTAAATGCCTCGTCACAATATACTAATTATCACACGCGTTTACCTAATAACTATATGATTATATCACACAGGTGGAGGTATTCGAGTACACGTTGTCGCAGACACCAGGCAATGACTTAGCAAGGCTGCTCTGGCTGAAGAGTCCGTCCGCAGAAGCGTGGTTCGAGCGACGCACGAACTACACCCGTTCTCTCGCCGTCATGAGCATGGTGGGCTACATTCTCGGGCTCGGCGACCGGCATCCCTCCAACATCATGCTGCATAGAGTCACTGGGAAAGTGCTGCATATCGACTTCGGTGACTGCTTCGAAGTGACGCAGACGAGGGAGCGCTTCCCAGAGAAGATACCCTTCAGACTGACGAGAATGCTCATCCATGCCATGGAGGTAACGGGCATCGAAGGTGCATACAGATTCACTTGCGAATCCGTAATGCATGTGCTGCACAAACATAGAGACAGCGTGATGGCGGTGCTGGAAGCGTTCGTGTACGACCCGCTGCTCAACTGGCGGCTGATCGACAACGAGAAGCACTCTATCACTGAGTCCACCTTCTCCTCGGACATGGACTCCCCATACTCGTTGCCAAGCAGGAGCCGGAACCATCTGCACTACGAGTCCCTAGAAATGCCACCGGAGGCCAACTTGAACAAGCGCGCCCTCGCCATACTGAACAGAATCAGGGACAAGCTAACTGGCAGGGACTTCCCTCAGATAGAAGCGGTAGTCAGCGTGCCCAAGCAAGTGGACTTGTTGATAAAGATCGCAACCAACAACGAGAACTTGTGTCAGTGTTATGAGGGGTGGTGTCCGTTTTGGTAGTTGCACTGTGCTATAAAGTTACTAATGTCAAAAATGTATTCAGCTATGCTTGTTGTTCGACATTGGTGTAACCAGTGGTAGCTTTGGATCAGCGTGGCTATGTCAAGACTAGATTGGTAAGTGTAATATTATTACATTTTATTTATTGATGAACTATGATAAATATACATTTAAAATATTTAATTTCGATCTTTATTTAAATAATAAAACCTTAACATCATGTGTAAATGGGTCATATTTCCATTTGGTATATTTTGATTTCAAAGGACTGCAAACAAATGACAAAAAAAATGATTTTGCTTTTTAATAGAATTGGAAATTATAGTTCTAAATGAACATAGACGCAAATATTAAAAA
>DWIE01001189.1:0-11471 GCA_018248235.1 Choaspes benjaminii | reverse complement strand
CCAAAGTGGCTGGGTAAAATCTCAAACAGTTTATGAGGCTATATAAAACAGTTAAAAACATTATGCAATACCGTTTAATCAAAAATAATATTTAAACAAGGAAATAAAATTGTATACTTGAAAATTTGATTTTATAAATGGTAATATTTGCATCGCCTCACAATTATTCCAAACTGTGAACTCTGAAGTATCTGAATACATAAAAAATTGTAATAAAAAGAAACTTTTATTGTTATAAAAAAATAAAGCAAGCTGATAACTCCAACTACGCAATGAATAGATCAGTCATGGAATACGTGTGGAAAAATTGTCAGGCAACATAAAAATCTACAAAGCGTAAAATAATTCAAGTGCAGATGATGTATCACCTCTGAGCTCCGGCACTTTTGCCTCCTCAACGGTTTCTTCAAACGCGTAGGCTCAGACTGTAAAAAAACGTGGCGACAAAAAAACATAAAAAGCTGGACAACATTAAATACAGGGTGAATTGAAAAGACACGAAATCAAATTACCCCTCTCCACCTAGAAGTGTTGTCAGTAAAAAATAATTAAAATTGGTAAAATAAAGTGCGGTTAGCAGCAATAATAAAAGTATCAAAAGTATTGTAATAAAAAAATATGTTGTTAATTTATTTTATGTTTACTTCATTGATGAACTTTTGATGTTCAATTAAACATGCCCATAATACTTTTTATGAGAGAAGGCTACTAAAGTTTAGTACAAAATTCAATATATCTTAGAATAAAGAATAAGTAGCAAAATAAATGAAACTGTAATGTACATAAGTACTCGGAAGTAAATTGACTAAAATAAATTTAGCTTGTGCGCTTTAAGATAACTTTTCATATCCGAATAGTTTAAAAAGCAAACTGCAGTGCACGTAGGGAAAAGTCAAGACAAAACTTAGCTGGCTCGATAACATAGATGTGCCATGGAAAAAAGCTTATCCCGATTGTGTAGGGCATCTATTACTTTGGTAAGGTAACCTGAAGGTCCATGTCTGGTAGGCGGAATTCCCTCGCGGAAGCCACCGAGGCCACTGAGGCGTTGGACACCGAGTCCTCGGATGACGAGGAGGACGCCAGCGCAGGCGCCTGTGACCTCGAGCGTCGCCTCCCGACCTTACGACCACGGGTACAACATGGTACCTGAATTTGAGTAGACTACAGTTGAGAGTATTTAATTCTAAAAGAATAGACGTTTCGTGCCTTTCTAGGCTTCTCTAATGCAACACAGTGTTCAGTTAGCCGATTTATCGTTGGTCTGGTGGTTATCTGGTCAATCATTAGATTTACGCTTTTCTAATAATGTAATTTACATTAAATATTATTTTTGTTTCTTTTTTATTTACATAATTGGTCGAAAACCAAGCCATATATGTCTGAACCGGAATAATTGATATTCTATGAACATTAAAAACTTACCTCCAATAAATTGTGCATTGAATGCGGCATATGTGGCAACGTCGATTTAGCTGTTCCAGTAACTTCATGAGACACCGTTCTGTTTGTTCGCCTGTCTCTTCTTCTACCCGCTTTTCTGTGTGCAGTGTTACTCGTTTTACAGCTGCCCCCTTTCACACATTCTGAACTCGGAAAATCATATAGGCCATCAGAATCCGTGAATGGTAGTTGTCGCCCGTAGAACTGTGGCGAGAATCTTCCTAGGCCAGTCTTATCACTCAATGGACTTTCGCTTCTAGAACTGACCGGGCTTAATGGTCGACTACAATCAGAGAGCAAGGTCGGTGGTTTCAAACAAGCTTTCTCGTCCAGTCCTCGTTCAACGCTAATGCACTTCACGATAGAACATTTCGTCACTCCGCTCGGTGAACACAAGTTCAGAGTTTGTGGGATATCCAGCGTCTCTTTTAAAGCCACCATCGTTTCCATTTCTTTTGCGCTCGATGGCACGTCATCTACCCTCTCATCTGTACCTATCCCCTCATCGTTTGATTCTAACAATGGATCATCTGACAACGTCTCCGAATCGGATCTACCTCGTCTTCTTTCATTACCGTCGTTATTAGAAGCTGCTGGACTCGAATTGGTCTTCATTAAGGGCCTCCTTCGGGATTGAAAACAAGATGGTCCACCGCCAGAGCCTGGGTCCTCCATTTCAGATGGGCATAGTGGATTACTTGATCCGCATCTCGAAGGTCCTGGACTTGCCATTGAACTGTATCCAGATGACGATAAGTTGGATTCTGAAGGTGCTCTTTCGCCACGAGCAGACATTGAGAATGGGCTTAGATAGCACATGTTGGCGGTCGGCGGGGGTGGTCTAGGTGACATTGGTTCATCTGACTCCTCGCTAGCATTATACGTAACAGTTATCAGTGGAGGTGCTTGAAATTCCAAGTGGGGTGGAGTTCGCCTGGGTGGTGGTGATCCTGGCGAAGGCCTTTCTATAGTGAGAACTGGAACCCTTAAACTTGGGGGAGCTGGTGATGGGGAAGACATTTCTCGTTCAGAATCCTGACTGTGTGTGAAGGTGGGGCTGGGAGAGTCTGTTACGTGGGTCGATGGAGTTGGCGTGTCCGTGGACACTACTGGCTGTCTCAGCTGCAAACAGATTAATAATGGATTACGCCAACATATAAAAAGCCAACAAAGGTTTTAAAAGCGTTTTGTGATAATGATTAATGATATGTTTTGTTAATGTTGTCGTGTGCGATTTCGAAAATGGAGAACAAGACCTAGAAAGTGCATTGGCTTTCATCTTAGTCTTTCGCCTGAGTGTATGAACCGAAACATAATAAATGTTACCTTTAACCGCAACCCAGAAGTAGGCCTGTCATGTTTTTCTTCAGGCCTAATCTCGTCCATCTCATCTTCACTAGGCGACACGCAAGCAGTCGTCGATTCGCTAATTATCTCAGAATCTATGTTCGTAGCAGCTCGTGGCATCCTTGGAGATGGCAGAGGAGTAGGCAGAGGTGTAGGCAGAGGAGTGGGTAATGGCGTGGGAAGTTCGCGGATGGGGGATAAACATTTGTTTATACTGCTGGGAACTTCTAAAAGAATGGACGGTGGGTGGAGAAGATTACCAGACGACGACGATTTGTGTGCATTGAGCGGATCTACGACCTGAAAACGTTAGTAACAATACCTTTAATGCTATTACTATAAAAAGGAATTTTAATAATTTAGTACAGTTACATAATAATACATATGTATTATAGTTTTAAAGGGAACCAAATATTTGTATTTTATTATAGAGAAGATTGTCTCTCTAATTTATACCCACGGCTTACTTGAGCCTTTATTTTTTGATAACTTGTGTTTATTCTCAACGCATGGACTATAAACAAAAGATATGTGATTGCTAAGATGCACTTACCTGTATTTCAATGGTGTTGTGTTGTCTCGAGACCGGCGAGTCAGGCGCAAGCGACGGGATGTGTGATGATGCTATTGACAGGTCATCAGCGTCGACGGTGTCGTCCTGCGGGGATGATGCCGACGGCGTGCTGGACGCTGACACACCAGCGGACGAAGCACGAGACGCCAGCGCGGCTGATGATGACGAGAAGTTGCGGAACATGGCCAAGATGGAGTCTGCGCTCGATATCTTTGGCGTCCTGTAATGTACTGGGCTGTGAGATGCGAGATTTGCTAAAGCTAAAGCAAATAATATTTGTTGAGATAGACGGATAATATCTAAGATGAATCAATTACATGTAGTCCATCGTAAGTTGCTAAAAGGTGATATACCTATACGTACATATGGTATGGCTTAATATAGGGTACAAGTCCCAAATATGAAACAAATTGTGAGAGATTTGCATCCTTTTATGGGGAAAGTCATCCAAACGGATTCTGATTCTACATACCGAGATCACTTAGGTTGGACAAAACCTGGTGGATCTCCACGAACATCTGTTCGCTCACTAAGATATAATATGCTAAGTAAATCACGAACCTGGAATATTTCTTCAACGATGAATGCGCTAGAGTCAAATCGAGACTGGACATAGAATCACTGCCTTGGTTACTTGACGTGCTGTGCGGAGACCTGACCTCCACCCCTGGGGACGGCGGAGTGCTGGACGCCTTTGTTTTTATCGTTCGATCCGCTATCACTGCCATCGGAATAGTTATAGTGTTCACCATATCAACGTCAGAACTGGAACTCATTTCTGCAGAAACCTTGTTTAGAAGCCTTGCGAACGTGACTTTTTTCTCTAGTTTGGGGTCAGATATTTGTCTCATGGATGGAGAAGTAGAAGGAGAGGATCCTTCGCTGGCGAAAGACGTATCTTTGGTCTCTACTCCGTATTCCATAAATGCTGGTGCGCTTTCTACTGTGCTCAGGGTTCTTTTCTCGGACATCTGTATCAGCTCTCCCATTGTAATTTTCTTCGAGTGATCATTGGCTGTGGCTGGACTAATCAACTGCTGCAGTATTTGCTTCTTTTCCGCCGCGTTTTTCCTCGTTGGTGTTGAGTTGTTACGTTTTTTTCTTGGCGACGGTGTCCCTGTACAAGAGAGGTCACAATGTAACGTGTGAAGACCAAAACCCGCTGCCTCTACTAAAGCGTTACGACATCGACCTTAACGACAACACTACACAATATCGCTTCGTTTAAATATACAACAATTATAACAGATTTGAGAGACCATCATCATGCCTTTGATCTCAAATAATGAAAACGGTGCATCTAATGGAAGCCAATTCTTTAGGGTAAGTGCCTTTTCAACGAACTTATATCGACTTATGTGCCAATTAATACTGTGAATATTTGTAAAGTGTCTGTTCTGAGAAAAGATTGCTAGAGAAGAGGATGTTGATCTATCAATAGTTGTCGAGTCTGTTTAAATAATGCAGCAACATTTAAAGCTCTGTGTTTGCTCTATTGTCTAACAGCTACACAAATACTAAAGGACAGTGTTATGCATAAAAGAACAAGTCATATTTTTGTATTTATTGAAGTAAGTCTTATTTGAGGATAGGGTACAGTCGAGGTAGCAGAAAGTTTCAGTAGTAACTTTACAGCGCAACAGTGTCCAAAGCATGCTCTAGCGACATTCACAGGACAATCACAAACCAGATTTCGTGCTGTCAATAACAGTGCCATTGAAAATCGTACAAACAAACTAGAAGTCGCTAGTAACGTGTATATAGTAATATCTGTTATGTTCCCGATGATCGTAAGTGAAAATAATTATCAAGTTTTGAAACCACGAAATCTGGGAGAAAAATTTGGACGATCTAAAAAGGTGCTATCGAAGGAAGGAGCGTCTAGAGTATAGATGCTGTGTCGATGCAAAGACAAAGGTGCACACATCGAAAGATCTCATCGATAGGCAGCGAGATCGTAGAGCATTCCACATCAAGTCATTCAGGTTTGGGGTACATCCATTACTGTTTTTGATCTTCGGGCCGCCGCGCGCTCCGCATTTCATGAAAACAGGATGGTATGGACGAAAATATAATAGCTACAGGATTTTAAATGTTGTATGCATAACATAAATATATCTACAACGATACATAAGTAAATAAGCGATAGCTGTTGCGAAATCAACGTCGGAATGCGGAATACTTGATTTACGGTTGTATTGAACGAAAACAATGCAGTATAATATTTAAAGCGATAACATAAATAATACAAATATTATATGGAATTTCATTTCATACTCGGATTACAGATAATGAAGCTTAAACAATACATAAATGGATACGTAAAATGAGAAATAAAATATAAGGTGAATAATTAGCCATTATAAAACATATTATTTGTGTAGTCATTTTTAATATACATATATTATGTAAGATATTTAATGCAGATAATAAAAATTAAATGTTATCAAACGTTGAATATAGCCAATTTGAAAATTTTGAATTAACGTTGACGTGACCAGGAGCGAGAGCCCTCTCTTACAACTTTTGAACATGAAAAGTTTAATCTAAATATGTTTTTTTTTATAATTCCCTAAATACATAAAAGTATTTATAGTTGAAACAGTTATTAAAACAAATGAATCGAATGATTGATTGATCGATCAATCAACCAGTTGATAAATGTTTAAATGGATTGATCGATCAATCCAGGTGAGCAGGCTCAAACCGCGGCTGGCCACGGCAACAGCTTACGTGATCTACTAGCGAATGAGATCGGTGCGGAGAGCGCGGACGGGGCGCGCTCCTTACGTCCGGGCGGCGGCTTTAACAGATCGTCCAAACTAAAGGTGCGGGCGGTACGGGGGCGCGCGCCCGGCACGCCCGGTCTGATACCAAGCCGCGAGAGCAGCGTGCGGTGCGGCGGCTCGCCCGCGCGCGGCGCCGCTGTGGACAAACGCCGTCTCCTCAGCGGGCACCGCGCGGCACCGCGGCGTACCGCTGCCCGCCTCGCGCCCGCGCTACATCACCCACGCACACTGCAGCACAGGGCTTGCGGGCCCGGTCTTACACGCTAACACGCACGGACGCGAACACGCTACCCGGGGCGTCCTATCTGCTCCATCATCGCTTTACCTTATATATCGTGTGCTTTGTATCACTAGACATAAACGTAACCATTAAAGTAAAAATTTAAAATGTACTAACCGACGTGTCGTAACGTTTTGTAATTTTTTTTTGTTAACTGTACAATATTAAATTTACTTTTTATAAAGTTGTGACACATATTTTTTGGACAATATATTATGTATTAGTAAGTATGAAAACTTAATGAAATACAAGTCTAAACTTGACATTTAAGAGACGTTATCACCAAAAGTCTATAACATAATAACAGGACTGAAGATTACACGGTTTAAATATTTTAAAACAATGTAATAAATGTATAAGTTAGCTTTAGTTGTAATTTTAGATATCCATCACACCGTAGCGTGTTAGCTAATAAGACAAAATGCACAAGATCTGACAAAACGCGTGGAGCGGTCTTGTCGTGGCAACACATACTAGGCCTGCTTAGTTTAGCCGGGACATACCCAATATCACCCACTTCTCATGCCCCTTGAATTAATATCAATGTTCCAATTTATATCGAATCATCAACGAAATATGACCATAACTTCAAGTCAGATCTTCCTAGACCCATCGAAATACAATCGACACGCGAAGCTATCTTACGACTGTAGTTATTCATTACTGTGTTCATCAAAGTGCTTACTTAGCTACAGTTTGGTTTGCTGTGATTAATGTGCTTGAAGAAAACTTGCGTTGAATTGCTCTGTTGCTTACTATATTTACGTGATAAGTTCATTAGCTCGTTCCCATTCAATTCCATTAAATAATTTGGTATATCCCGCCTACAGAACATGTAGCATTGTCTCACTAAGGTCTTCACACAATTGTTTTATCTTGAGATAGACAATTAGTCTAAGTAAATCGAATTCTTCCAGAAACATACCAACAAATACATCATTCACATTAATGCTCATTAGGACATTGACATAATATATAACACCAATTACAACATTACTTAAATTAAAACATATAACTACGTTATCGATCTCTTTTTAACAGCCAAAGTTAAATAAGCTTTCACTGAGCCAGTTCAAGCCAAACTACCTGGTGAAAGCCTTCCAATGCTTCCTATGACACAAATTTTGCATAAACATTTCTTTGGTAACACTTTCGAGCCAAGTTAAAATAATTGTGCAACTCACGAATTCCAGAAACACGCTTTGAAACTACTGTCCATGCAACTTGCAATCTAAGAATTGAGAACTGTAGAGAGAGATTTGGATCGTTTTATGTACAAATTGCTCATTCGTTTCTGGATCCGCGAGGAATTACTTTAACGTAGAAAGAAATGAGAATAGTCAAAGGGGAAAATATCCCGAAAGGTATCCTTACCATCCCAGAGACAGTGCGATTATCGACAAACAATATGTGTATAGCGGAAACAATCTGGTAAACATGAAAGAAAGCATTAATTAATTTGCAAAACACGCAATTCGATATCATATCTGTCGTCAGTGAAAGTTACAATACTGTGTTTAAAAAGTGGGAAGCTGTAAAATTGAAAGTGTGCTTATGGAAGGAAGTTATGTTTTGGCAGAGCAAATCTTTTCTGATTTCTTTCCTTGTTATTGAACTGGGGGCCTAAAGAGTTGTCCTCCAAGATATATGGGGTGTTAAACTTACGTCTTGCGCATCTGTCCGCCTCTTCGGCGAGGAGTTTCTCGATCTTCTCGGGGAAGTGCCGTTTGCCGCACCACACCAGTCCGATAATGCCGAGGACCACGAACACGGCTATGAGGCCGAGCCAGAATGGCTCTTGTAGCATTCTCGTCCCGAGCCCCACTATTTTAGGAGTGGGATTCGGGATTTCACATCTGTCAATGAGGTTAGCATAGAAAGCAAATTGATATTAATGATAGTTATTATGCTAGACAGTATTTGCAAGTGTCTTCTCCTCTGAAAAAACTTACAAGTCGGTCGACTTGAGATCGTCAGGTGCGTAAAGATTGGTTTGATTAGGCTTTAGTGTATTTCTAGTATGGCACAAGATATAGCCATAAGGGTGAACATTATTCTGTTGTGCATGTGATGGTGCTTCGTATCCGTATATACGACATATATGCAGCTGTATCCCTTCAGCTAGCAACCAGGTTATCTGATAACAAGCAGTTTCAGATAACAGGCTTAGTAGGTACAAGACATACGTAGATGGTACCATTCAAAACAACCTCTACCCTCTTCACTTTCCACCATAGGAAACCCATCATCCAGCTCAACACACGTGGCTTTATGGTTGCAAAGCTTCATGACGCTGAATTTCACGGGCACCGCGCAGCAGAACTCCTTTGCGTAACCAGTGAGCAAGCTATACACTTGCTAGCACCTGACACCTTAATAAGACATATGGTGGGGGTAAAGGTGTCAATTAAAACAACCTACCTCTTCCCTTTCCAGGACGGGTTGCACTGGCACAGGAACCCGCCGTCCCGTTCCACACAAGCGCCTCTGTGGTTGCAAGGCTTCGCCGCGCAAGGCCGCACTCGCTCCGCGCAGCGCCGCCCGCGCCAGCCGCGTGCGCACGCGCAGATGAAGCCCTCCGGCTCGGCGGTCAGCGAACAGTTGCCGAACACACACGGGGCTCGCTCACAAGCCGTCAACAGGCAGAACACGCCTAGTTGGAAGCAGTAATACAGTTCAGGACTCAGAATACCAAGTTGTAATAAATTAGGAAATAAATCAACACTTATTAATTTAGGTGTCAGTCATAATTTTGAACGCCGGTAAAAATCGCATGTCAAGAACGTGAAATATCGGTATTTTATTATTAAAGCTTTGATGCTTTCTATTGTAATATTAAATAATATTTCCAAGCATGTTTCGAAATATTACTTAAGCACGAAATATACATAACTACCAGAAATTGGTGAAACAAAGATCTTTGGAATTAGTTGTTAAGAATGCATTCAGCGAATTTTTCAGCTTTTCTAAATAGGGTTTATTAATTTAGTTCATCCACATGGAACTTTTTAAAGCCTATCTGTGATCATTCAACGTCATGTGACGTATTCAATTTTCACCTGTGTAATATCCTGTGCACTGGCAGAACTTTTTCGTGTCATCGACGACACAGCGACCGCCATGCACACACGGGCTCGGGTAACACGACTCCAAGTTGGTTTCATCAGGTAAAATAAGGACCTTGCTGTGGTAATCGGGATCTGAAATGTTAAAATGATTATATAGAGGTTAATAATTTTTTCTGTTTTTAAAATACATGTGTATTTGTCCACTTGATGATTAACGGCTACCGTAAATCATGACATCTGTGAGCATGGCCAATCAGACCCAGTGGCAAGGCAAAGTTCGACGGTCAGTTAGTTTCGGTTATGATAAGCTGCGATGGTTATATAACATTAGATGAATTACGTTACCCGTTTGCTATTTAAATTTTCATTTAAAAAAATTGGCTATAATTACCCTGACTGCCGACACAAGCAGTTTGATGAAAGGAAAAAATCCAGCCAAACATGAAAGTCCATCATATTTAAATTATCACGAATTGGATACCTGAGTTGACGATCAAGGCGACGTCCATGTTGACACCATGGTCGCCAGCATGTTGTGTGACCACCAGAGAATGGAGATACGAGTTGATGACGAGAGGCGCGTTCACGTTAATCTTCCGTTTGATTCTGTCCACTTCGCAGAGGATCCATTGGGTACCGTTGTTGTCTGTGTAACTGTCTTTCACCTGAAACGTAGTTTCGAGTTTAGTGACAAAAGAAGCCTGTGAAATAGATAAAGAGAGAGAAGAAATTAGGATGGATATACTGATTGATATGTAAAAAGAGGGAGATGGAAACGAATAAAATGGGGCAGGGGTAACTAAAAGGTAATAGAATGTGCTTTCTCGCACGCCTAGTGCTTAGGACGCAGCAGATGGCGTGTCTACGCGATCGCTATGTGTGCCGGTACGATTCAATCGGGCCCGAGTTTCAAGAAGCCATCCACAAAATGTATGCATTAATAATGTTCTGCAAATTCTCAGTGTGTGTTGAAACCTAGATCCTTGATCCCTTCTCATGTCCGTATGGCCAATGCCTTTGAAAGGACGGCACGAGGCGCGTGCGGCTTAGCTATACGCGTTTTATAATGTATGTCTACAGCGCGTGCACGCGTGAGCTTCAGGATGTGTATGCAATTAGTAAATCCAAAGAAAGCAGTCATTATGACGGGCGTATCTAACTAATCCACTATCTCATATACATACCTCAATCCATCCCTTGCCATCGCCGCACGGCCACTGCCTCTCCGAGGGCGGCACGAGGCGCGTGCGCGCGAAGGCGGCGGAGAGCGTGTGGCCGTGCGGCGCCAGCACGCGCGTGCGCAGCGACACGCGCGGCGGCGGCGCGCCCGGCCAGTTGGGCGGCGCCAGCCGGCCCGCGCGGACGTGCGCCAGGCTCAGCACGTGCGTCGCGTTCAGAAAGCCCACTGGTGCGGTGATATTGGGAATGTTAACATTACATGTTTATTTATTCATTTATTTTGTATTGTATATTATATATGGCTCACTAATAATTATGTTACTGATTCATGGATAAGGTATAATTACCTAGAGCAATAATTTGTTATAGCAAATATAGCGTCATTTGCAAGGCTACACAGTTGAAAGACTAAAAATTTGATTCAATTTAAAAAAAATCGTTCGTTCCAAATCATTGTAGAGTGCCTGTATTAATAATAATTCATTTTATTCAAACATCCATGCAATTGATTGTTGAATTAGCACAGGAGCGTGCGGTCTACTTGATGGTAACTACAACTCATGAAATTTCTGCCTTATGTAAAATGACGCTAGATATAGTCAATAGATATATTTTTCTTTTCTTTATTTTCTCTATAGTATCAGCGCTGAACTTGCGTCTGACCATCCTCTTTTGATCTATGTTAAAATACATATTTTATTAAATATTTTTCGCATTACCTGTTTTGAAATGCGCGTAAAATCCAGCACCAGTCACGTTCTCAGAGGTTCTCAATCTTAGCCTCATAATTT